>SNQJ01S0071843.1:34389-56678 GCA_010110895.2 Picea sitchensis | reverse complement strand
AAAAGTAATCTTTTCTCTATTCAAAAATTTATGAACAGAAAAATACCCTTCTAGTAGATTCAACCACTTGTCTACAACATCTGCGTCTATCTGAACTTAAAATATAGGAATATCAAAGTTTATTTGTACCTTGAAGGGGGCGATACCTATGTTCGAAGAAGATGCTTCGCTTGTTGGTAGTCGCCGAAGGATTTGCGTGAAACTATCCATCATCTCATTCCTCTGTTGCGTGAGGGCTTCCTCAATCAACAGTTTGAAAGGATATCCTGTCCTGTCATCTTTCTTTTCTCCTACCATGGGAGGTCACTTGGGCGTGCGAGAGCTTCCATCCTCAAGAGAAACAAGCTCGAGACCCAATCCTTGTACTCCGACCTCGTTGGGGACATGCATTAAGATGATAAGGAGAAGACCGCTCTGATACCACTGATCCAGATTTTATGAGCAGAACAAAATGAATATATATTATTAACAGGTTCTTAACACAAAACAACAGAGATACCGTAAAATTGTTTTTCTATTAAATAACGAAATAAGCTGAAACTGTAAAATGCAACGGAAACAAGCTTGTGGGAATGGTGGCAGCTTATCTCTGAGAAGAGATGTGACGGCAGCACGCATTCGCAAGAAGATGATTAAAATGAGGCTTTGAAGTCATTTTTACCATAAACAGGAATTCCAAAAACCCTAGACATCCAAAAACCCAACCCTAGGAGATGAAGAGCCAAAAGTCACGTGGGCCCTGTTTGGGTAAGTTAATACATCAACTTCTCGGGGTTGTAACTTTTGCATACGATCTCCGTTTTAGGCTTGTGATAGCCCGTTGGAAAGGTATCATCGAGAAGATTCATTTAGGGCTCTCAATCATTCTTTTTCCTATCATTGAGGAGCTCAATACCGAAAAACCTTCATTTAGGCCCTCAAAATGGCACCAGAAGTAAAAACTGCTAAAAATAGTTAATTGCCAAAAATGTCAGAAAACTGTTTTGAGCTAGTTGGAAAAGGTGGGTGGCCACCGATATCCATCTAGATCAAAATTTCTTTTATTTCCTTATTAAAAAAAAAAACTCTACGAAAGCTTTACCAATAACATTCATAAAACAAGAAAATTGTTAGTCTAGAACAACAACTTGTATCTCATGAAAAATACATGTTCTAGTTCAAGCTTCTGCACTTTTTTTTTATAATTTTATATGAATTTCTCAATGCTAAGGAGTTCTTTTATTAATATTTCATTTTTCTTCTAGTCTATCCCAATGCTTCTTGCATTTGTATGTTCATTGTTAAACAATGATCACATATCAATATGGTTGATGATTGTCCTTATACATGCACCAAAATGTATATTTCCATATATTATTTCCCAAATCTATAAGGCTTACAAGATGTACATATAACTATGTAAATAAATATATTGGTAATTTGGAAATCAAATAAAATACTAGAAAATATTAGGATATAATTCCATTGGATTTGATGTCTTCATAATTGAATTGGTTTGAAAACTTACAGTAGGAAATTACAAATCATGTATCCCATTTGTGAGAATAAATTCATCTCTAAACTATGTTATCATTGGTATTCCTTGCTAATTGTGTGCTCTCATCAAATTTTCTTTCACAGGTTTGCAAAATTTGCATGACATAAAATCAAACAATACTCACATTTAAAAATGAATGAACCCATTCTATACATTTAAAATGGATGAACCCATTCTATATTACAACCCATCACATAAAATAGTATGAAAGATGTATTAAGTAAATAATAAGAATATTTACTGACCCATATGTTATGAAGATACAGGAATTGATAACCCTAAAGGCACTCGATTAATATTTTTTTAAATAGATATATTTCGTCACTCTTACGATGAATAAGATCGTTAATAATATTGATAATTCTTCGCAATTATCGATGATTTGTCGCTCTTGCAATGAATTGTTCATCAAAGAAACTAGGATAGGGTTGTTTCTCTTGGGACGAAGAGGATCGTCGATATTATTGATATTTCGTCACAACTATAGACACTTGGTCGCAACTATCAACACTTTGTCACTCTTCAAACGAATTGCTCATCTCAGAAACTAGGATAGGTCGTTTCCCTTGCTACGAAGAGGATCGTCAATAGTATTAATAGTTCATCACAACTATCGAAAGTTCATCACTCTTGCGATGAACTATCATTACTGCCAACGATACCTTATGCTTGAATAGTTCATCACAAGAACTACTCAGGTTGTCTCTCTTGCGACAAACTATCCGCTGTCATTCTTGTATTATCACTCTTGGTTGTCTCTCGTGTGATGAGAACCATAGTTTGTCTCTCTTCCGACGCACCACCGTAGGGTCATTGCTCTTGCGACATTATCTCAAGTTCATCGAACTTGCCACGACACATGAAGTGACATTTGAGGGGCCTAATATTCATCACAATCTCCATAATGCCTAAGAGCGTCGAAATGACCATCACAAAATGAACAAAATTTACTAGTGGCATACCATTACGATTTCTTTAAAAAAGTGACATACATTCCAAAATTTATGAAATGAAATGAACAATGATTAAAAGTTACTTATAAGTTTGAATGCAATGAATAATAATAATGAAAATAAATCTATGGAAGCTTGAAAAGTACATAAACTCTACAAGAATGTGTATTCAAATATCCATGCAATATATGTGGAATTGTGTTCTCCCTTATTAAATTTCATGGTCAAGGTGAAGATGGTGTCATAATTAAAATTTTGTAGGAACATATAGTAAAACAACATAATTGATAACAGATAAAAAATCTTAAAAAATTACATGAATGAATATGCCATGAAATTTGAAAGACAAAGGCATTAGTAGCTCTTGAGATAGGGAGAATTAATGTTTCATATCAAGTTACCATTTAACTAATGTGAATGATTGAAAACATTATGTAGGTTCTTCGAAATAATTATGGGACAACTCCAATCCAAACCATCTAAAGAGAACTTTATCCATTTATCATGAAGGTCGCTAGTATTCTAAATGGACTTTATCAAATCTGGTTTCCTACCTATACAAATTTCCTTTTCATATGTTTGTATTTATATTTTCATAGATTTAACATGCTATAAATCTCTAAGACGTCTTTGTCAACCTATTCTAACTATAGAGGATAAACATATTGAACCTCATCCAAGGTTGATAAACTTTGAATAAATTTTGTAAATCAAGGAAATGCATTTACCTGAGTGACTAGAATATGGTGAGGTTATATGTTAAATTCAAGAAGGTCATGCCTTTGATGAGAATTTGAAACTAGTCTAAACCTATGAGGCTTCTTGCATTGTGGATAACTCCTCACTATGAACTAGGGATACTAATGATGCCTTGGTTCACAACATATGCCTTTGTGATGCCTCAATTCACAACATGTTTAAGTCTAGTAATGAAGGAACTAAGGGAAAATAAAATTGTAAATAATGTGGTGTTTGGTTGTTGAATAAGAGAAAATAGCATTTTAAATGAGGGAAATCACCAAAATCCTTTGTAGAGAAAGGATTTTGGTGATGCTTTGGTTCACAACATACTAATGGATCCACATGATTGTTAATCAAAGTTCTTGATGTTGTTAAACATCAAATGATTTTTGTACTATTAATTTACAATATTATATATATATTTCTGCATAATTTAGGTGGATCTCCTATTGTAACACTTGAATGAAGTGAATATAAGAGGTTTTGGATTTAATCGATTGTCTATTATGGTTCACAATTTTTTGTGCCCCATAACTTTATTTTCTTTATATGATTATGGGTCACTCAAATAATCACATTGTGATATATCCACAACCATATTAACCTAGCTAAAAGAATAAATCCTATACATAAATTGCACTTAGACCTTATACAATACGTTTTCAAAATACCATTATTTTCATTTGTTGTATTATCTTCATCGATGAACATTTTCAAACCCAAACAACATGTCTTCTATCTTCCTCAAAAGTAATTTTAATGTTAAAACATTACTTTTCTTTCTCTTATTAAGACAACTCAAAATATCTACCTCATTATTATTTTTTGAATTGTTCTATTTTGTAAAATTCTAGATATTCAAAAAGAGCATCTAAGAATGCCATAGATAGTGTTTATCATGAACTAGTGGATCTAAGGCTACACAATCAGCTATTGAAGTTGAAATTTCATTTCTTTGTTCTTTAATTTGCAAATTCATACACCTTTAGGAGTAGCTCACTTAGGTGGATATCCCATTCTAACACTTTCATGGATGAAGATACAAGGTCTTAGATTTAATCAACTCTTTATTGTGTTTTACAACTTCACATTTCTATTCCTTTGAATGATTTTATTCATTGTAGAATTATGAATCACTCAAATAATCAAATTAAAAATATCCACAATGATATCAACCGCCAAAAATAAAAAAACCCATACGTAAATTTCATTTGGTTCCCTTATACAATCTTATTCAAAAACACCATCATTCTCATATTTCTCAAGGAATCACATTTTTGTTTCTTATGAGATATTTGGTTCCATCTTACATCGAAACAAAACAAACATTTCTTTTAGTTTGTTATATTATATCCAAGGTTTGACATTTTAAAACCTATGCACCATGTCTCATAACCTCCTCAAAAGTTATTTTGATCTAAACATTATATTTATTGCTCTATTTAAGACAACTCCAAATTCCTACCTATTATGAATTTTTTGATTTGAATTGTTTTTTTTTTGCCAGAGATCCGGCAAAATATCTAAGCATCTAAAGTATAAGTTAATTATATGAATTAGCAAATATTCACAATAGTTAATCAAATTTCTTATTATTGTTAAACATTGATTGATTTGTATGTTTATTTGCAAAATGATACACACTTTTTAAGGGTAGTTCATTTAGGTGGAGCTCTTATTGTAATACTTGAACTGATGGAGAGTTGTTCATGCTAATTTGATTGGATAAATTTCCATTAGCTCTATTACGCACATTTTTTTTCAATGTGATTGTTTGAATGCCCTACCTTTTATATTCAAATTTATAATATTAGTTTGTAATTTTATTGGTACCCTATTTCATCATGATGAAAAATGAAAAACATGTATTGAGAATAAGTGAGATAGAGACTAGATAAGGTTGTACAGTTTGTCCAGATATAGGACATTTTAAGTTAATATCGTAAATCATTACAATTTTCAATCAAATTATGAGAATACAAATGCAGAAAAAGCAATAGATTACTGCCATTAATTGCATGTTACTTTTAAATTCCATTTTATTAAACCAATTATAGCTACTACATCCAACAATTGCTTGTTCACTTCATTAGAAATATTTTTGTCCTAAACAACGACATATTTTTGGTGAATCCTCATGAAAATATCAAGTGTCATAATCAAGAAACCATTAACTTTCTCTGAATGATGGAATACAAAGTCTTTGCCACAACATTCAATTCAATTCTCACACAAATGTTTATATGTATTTTCATGCATATGTTGTGGTTACAATGAAAATTTCATGATGAAACATAAAAAATGTCAAAACAATTAAAATATGAACAACAATCTAAAGTACATTGTCAAACATTAATCCAAGCTTCGAGGAAAATATTAGTTAGACTTGTAAAAAGTGGTGCTACAAATGTCAACATAATTTTGATTAAAAGAAATGCATTTTAAAGGCAACAAAGAGTTTTAACCACCTAAAACTTTTATACATACAAACACTAATATAATTCACTGAACAATGAAATGACAAAGTCAGATAATACTGATTTGTTATGTTTACCTTACTAATTACAAAGTTTTAATGGAGAGGCAACCCATATTAATTTGGATTTTGGAATCCGTTCCTAATCGCATTACGGGACAAGGAAAATATTACCTGTGGATTCCAACAACTAAAATGCTAAAGAATTCATTATTCCAATCATCACTATCTATAAGCATGGGAAAATAACTAGGCCTAGAAACCCAAAATCCTTATTTCCTTTTTTATTTTTTACCACTTCATATCCTTTAAATACATAAGAAACCCATCTAAAAGTCACAAGTATTATGGCCAAGAATAAGTTAGGTGGAAGATGTATATATACTATAGATAAAAATATGGAGTCAACAAAAACTAGATAGTAGATGCATATATTCTTCAACTACAACTATGTACTCAAGGTAATCAAAACCATATTACTAATACTCCATACTTGTTAATAAAATCAATTGACATGGAAAAAATTGACAAAATGCTTAAGTATTCAAATGCAGAGCTCATTTGTGACAACTAAAACAATATCGTGAACAAAATACAAAAAATACTGCATGCATTTTACAGTTTCTAAACATCTTTCCTTTATTTGTTTATACATTCAATAAGAAATTATCTAGGGTTGGCATAGGTCACACCAAAGGGACCTTAATTTTTTCCCATGCAAGTGGAGATAACTAGGAAAAAACAAATTCAATAATGAAACTATGATTTAGTAATATACAACACTAAAAGAACCAAAGGGGGGGATTCTACTAGGATTTTTTGTCGTGAAATAAATATGAAAGGTGGCACAATAGAGTTCTCCAACATGTTACAACAAAATTGCTTTCACAAGTTCACTACTAAGCATCCACAAAAAAACAACATACCAATAATACCATAACATAAAACCCACAAAAAAAAATGGATAATAGGGAGGCTAGGAGGCCTCATAAGAATGTATGCAACAACTAATAAATAAATCGAGGAATTGTGCTCAAAATTTGCACCACATGTGGTTTTTTTCCTTCACAAATTCGATTCATTGTTTCAACAATTACTAGGCATAGGTAGGAAAACAATTAGAAGTATTACCTTGTCTAAGTATTAAATAAGAAGGACACACATCTCATTTGCACCAACCACCTTTAACTAATTTTGTTTCTCCCATGACTACAACCCCTTAACCACTTCCTTAATCATTTTGGTGTGCATGCCAATTGGCATGCACATCAACCCTATATTGCTAAGTGCATGCCAATTTGGCATGCACAACAAAAATTACTAGTCAGAGGTAGGAAAACAATTAGAAGTCTTACCTTGTCTAAGTATTAAATAAGGACACAAATCTCCTTTGCACCAACCACCTTGAACTACATTTGTTTCTCCCATGACTAACAATCCTTTTACACCACTTCCCAACAGTTCTAGGCATCAAGATAAATTGCTTTCACAAGTTCACTACTATGCATCCACAAAAAAAAACAACATACCAATGATACAATAACATAAAACCCATACCAACAAAAAATCAATAATAGGGAGGCTAGGAGGCCTTGTAAGAATGTATGCAACAACTAATAACTAAACATAGGAATTGTGCTCAAAACTTGCACCACATGTGGTTTTTTTCCTTCACAAATTCGATTAATTGTTTCAACAATTACTAGCCAGAGGTAGGAAAACAATTATAAGTCTTAATTCCTGTCCAAGTATTGGGCCATGGGACACAGATCTCCTTTGCACCAACCACCTTTAACTAATTTTGTTTCTCCCATGATTACCAATCCTTTTACACCACTTCCAAATAGTTCGATGCATGCCAATTTGGCATGGACAACAACCCCATTGGCTGTACAGTAGCCTACTGTATGCATCAGGTTTTCACATGAGTTGCCTTTGCATGCCACCCCACGCAATAAAACCATATATGTGCATGCCAATTTGGCATGCACAACAACCAGAATGCTAATTTGGCATGCATTAACAACCTCTGGAAGCCATTGTGCATGCCAAATTTGGCATGCACAACAACCATATAATGAAGCACTATACTTATCATTTATCAACAATGTAAACTTTAAAAATGATTTAGTATATTTCCTATCAATAATTGGAAAAAAAACATGAGTTTTAGGATTTGTATTGTGTCCTTGTCAATCTGGTGTTCACCTTTTTTACTAAATCATAGCCATTGTTTACCAAAAAATATAATGAATCGAGTTTCTCAATAGCTAGAGAAAATGTGATGAGCCCCCAAAAGAAACTTTTCTAAAACAAGAAGATAATCATATCAAGTATCCACCATTTTTACTAATTATCATAGCTATTGTTTACCAACAAATATTATGAATTGAGGTTCTCAATAGCTAGAGAAAATGATTAGCCCCAAAAAAGAAACTTTTCTAAAACAAGAATATAATCATATCAAGTAGCATTTTGAAACACCAACATAAGATCTAAGTGTGATCAATCTTCATGTCAATATCCAAATATGATATCACCATTAGGTGGTGTTGGTTTCAAAAATTAAAAACTAATAAAAACTAAGAGGAAATTAACATTTGTCTCCAAACTTCAACTCTAAGCCATCGCTGAGATATATCTCTTCATACCGAAAAAATAAAATAAAATAAAAACATTTCTTGAATCTCTACAAATTTAAGATACCATTTTAGATAAATAAAACAAATTGTGATTAAAGAAAAATTGACATACCAAACCTAAGCAGTTTCATCTTCCAAAATCCATGTGCTCCTTTTCTAGCAATAATTTAAACATCATTGTAACAATAAAAAGAGAAACCAATAACACATATTAGCACATATACTTTATTAAATATTTTAAAGATATTTAACTCATTAAAATAAAATGAAAGAATAACATACCCAAGTATATCATCAAGATTAATATAACCATGTGAGCAAGAATAGCATACCCAAACGAATTTCCACGGATCTAAGATTATTGCTCTCTAAATATTATACTTTTTGGCATTTTTTTTTAACCGAACTTGCATCACTTCCAAAATATTTACTCTTATTATTAAGTTTCACTTTGCATAAATATTTAATTTTTCTTTTATAACCAAATGATCTTTCAACATTGCCTACATGATCCAAACAAAGTAAGATCATATTTGGCAATTTTTTAAAGAGAAAAATTGTGTGCTTGGTAACCACTTTTAGTGTTCAGAGTTAGATAATAACCTGAAAATAATTCACTTGTGTATGCAGTAAAGTTCCTAAATCTCCATATTAATCCATTCTTCCAAGAAAATACTTATCTCCTCTCTCTGTCCCTCTAGTTTGGAACATATGTTCTCATATAATCAAATTTCATAATACCCTTTCAAATTAAAGGACTCATAAATATTCATATTAAGCCATTCTTCCAAGAAAATACTTTTATCTATGAAAGTTCACAACTCCATATAAAAATCCATTCTTCCAAGAAAATATGCATCTCCTCTTTCCCGCAGTTGGAATAGATGTTCTCATATAATCTCTTTCATGTACATGAGAAAAACACAAATCTGCACATATATTACGTCATTCTTCAAAAACCATTAAAATTTTTTCATCTTCTACATGGGATGTATTCATATTACATATAATCAAATGCTCTTGAAGTGCCCTTCAAGTGATCTAAACATAAGTGAGATCATGTACATACATAGCTTATTTGTAAATCTACAAATGTTGTTTTGTGGTTGGGTAAGCAATTAATTAAGAGTTTGAAAATACCCCAAGAAGTAATTCACTTCGTTGTATGAATAAAAAACACAAATTTCCATATTACATCCTTGACAAGAAGGCAAGGAATGCAATCAAAGAAAATTTAGAATCTTCCCCTTTTCTAATGTGAGATAGAGTCTATTCTCAAATAATCAAATGCTCAAGTTCAACAAGACTAAGGACTAAAGTTTAAAACATATAAATAAGACTTAATAATATTTTTAAATCTATAATAGTTTGGGTTGAATAATGATCTAATCTTAAATAAGATAGGTATCCAAGTGAATTTAAAATCTTCCCTCTTTATGATGTGGAGTTTATATTATGTTCTTATATAATTAAATGTTAGATTTAAGAATTAGGTCTGCATCATGATCTAAACATAAATAAGATGAATGTACCATTTTAGATGACAATAATATTATATAGGAGTCCTATATATATTTCAAAATGATTGATCGGCTGAGAAGTTATGGTATAGAAATCCAATTGAGTAACCCTCTATGAATAGGAAAGGCTTAATTAAAATTTGACTGTTACAATTTGAAAAAGTAAAAAAACAATATGCATATTCAAAGACAAATCAAGATTCAACACTTTACATATAAAAGGACCAAGCATAAAAAACAAAACTAAAACTCAACTAATGTGCAATGTACATACATTTAATTAAGAATCATCATGAATAGACACATCCTTCTCGGGTATGGATGCATCCTCCCTCAATCCCAATCTCCCACATTGTCTTCCTCCATTTTCCTATAACACATTTCAAATTTGTACATTTGAAAATTAAATTTAAATGATTTTAACACATTAAATTAAAGTTTTAAACTTTGAAAAATGCAATACCTGTGATGTTCCAACCTCAATATCATCAACCACACAAGAGGATGACATTCCTACACGGTTGAGTCACGGTCTTACCCACCACACCCTAAGATTCAATAAGCTATATATTGCTTTCATGATATTTCATTTTAAAACAATTCTAAATGACATTACAATTTTCATATATAACTAAATTTGTTTTCAACATGCAATGATACCGTGGAACTCCCACCTCTTCAAACTCTCCAATGAGAATTGAGACAAGCACGCCCAAGTAGTGGGATTAAATTAGGAATCTGTGTTTATGTTAAGCCCTGATATTGGCTCAATACCCCTTAAATGGGACATATTACATTAGTAATAATATTTTATTTATGTAAAAAAAAAAAAAAAAATGTCTCCTATATATACCAAGGGACATTTTCATTTGGAATCATCTTGTACTTGAACATTTATGTGGGGTAAAAGGAGGTTACCCCCAAAGAGGCTATATTATTTGAAATTTTCTTTTCAAGGTGTTGAGTACTTATTCTCAGATTTTCTATGCTATATATTGATATTTGGTTCTAACATATGGTATCGAGCTCAAGGTCTTGGGGTTTCGCTACTACATCAGACAACGGAATATTCACTATAACTTTTTTCTACAATGATTCATATAGTGTCAACTTGGAGTATATTTAGAAGACTGGACTACAAGTAATGCTAGTTTAAAATTTCACTTTGATGCCTTATACTCTTCTATTAACAATTCTCCCTTTGTAATATAGGGTTTTGGAATCATAATCAATTGAGTCATTGTGGCATTTTTGCTATAAAAAATATTTTATGTAATACTGCACTCGAAATCCAGAGGCTATTCACAGTAAATTAGTATGGTATCTATAGGAAATTTTAGATTCTGTGGTAATCTAAATTTGTAGATACACCATGGGGAAGATAGGGTATCTAACTAGTCCTATTGACTAGTCTCAAGCAAGTGTTCTGTAAAAAATCATAACTTCTTCCTAGAGTATCCAATTGAGTGAGACCACACCGGGATAAGGACATCTCAGTATTTCTGGTACATGTTTTAGAATTTATATCAATTATTTTGTGTGGGGTACACTCTACAAGTGAGACTTCCCGGAAATGCACCAAGTGTTGTGAGGAAGTTACCAAGAAATTCCACTTGGCACATCCAATTTTTATCCGACTTGTGGCATTGAAGAGAAGAAATATCGAGATCCATAAAAATAAAATTTCATAATTTAAGGGTCGAAATTTTGGAGATACAATAAATCAAGGTTTAAAGTAATAATAACAAATTTTGGATTGTCTAGTAGAACCACCTCTCAAATCAAGGTTTAAAGTGATACTTGGCCAACATGCCACCAAGACAGGGAACTTCTGTTCAAATAAGCCTCTAGACAATCCTACTTGGACTCTTTATGAAGGTGAATAAATGTGTAGGGACATGTTCGAAAGAAGACAAGAGAATAAAAGATGAACTACAAGAGATGATGGATCTCACATAAGCTAAGTTCAAGGCAATAAATACTAATATGGACGCTTTTAAAATGGGAGACTGGAAGGATTGAAAATTTTCTAATGAGACACCTGAAGTGAAAATTTATCCCATGAAATTCATGGATATATTAATAAGGAAGGTGAATCAAGAATTGAAAAACTCCAACTTTTAAGGTTGGAATACCAACCAATGCTCCCACATCGATATGAGGGGAAGTTTGATGGCAAGGGACCCAATCACATGGATACTTCGTGATGGAGCAATTGATCTACATAATGTGCCACATACACAAAAGGCAAATTTATTCTTTATATTTAGAACCCAATCAATTTGTATGGTATCGATGGTCTTGTTCTCGCAAATCACTCATCACTTGGACAATTTTCATAGAAGAAATGATACACACTATGAGGATACAAGGAGCAATACCTTCCTTTAGCTAATTGATAAATCTCAAGCAAAGGGTTCACATCGAAAACATTGAGAACTTCCAAAGATTGAATATAAAGGTAAATAAGATATTCCAAATGAGCACTTGATTGATGTATTTATTAGAACTTTAAAGGATAACATTCAACATGAGGTTTTCAAACCCAAATCATTGAAGAATGTACCAGGGTGGCAAGAAATGTTGAAAGTAAAAAATATGGTTATGGCTACCAGGAAGGACCAATCCTAACATCTATAGAAAGAATAATGCTACTTCTTTCTAAAAAACTCCTCAACCTACAAGGTTGACACCTCAACAATTGGAGGAAAGAAAAGAAAATGTTTATGCTTTTAATTGTGACAAGAAGTACTAAGGGACATAAGTGTGGTGGAGAAGAAATTATTCTACATAGATTGTGAAGAGGAAGAAGAACAAGAACAAGAACCATTTCAAGACAAAACGTGAGAAGCAATTTCGTCCAAGAGTTGACTCCCACGATATCGCGGTAATGCATTGGTTGGAATTAACACCCTCAAACCCTCAAGATCGAAGGATACATAAAAAAGAAAAGGTAATAGTCCTAATTGATTATGGCAGTACTATAATTTCATTCACTATAAATTAGCCAAAGCTCCTCAATTGCTTTGTATACTAGTGCCAAGTTTCTAAGTAGATTGCAGATGGAGGAACTATCACCGTTCTAGGGAAAATAAAATAAGATCAATCTTACTATGGGGAATAATGAATGAATAGTCCAATGATTTATATACCCATGGGTGGTGTTGTTGATGTTAAAATTAGGAATCCAATGGTTACAATCATTTGGAAACAAATAGCTTTTAATTTTCAAGAACTTTTCATGAAATTTCATTGAAAGCACAATTGAGTTAAGAGGTATCACAAGGAAACCCTGTAAAGTGATAAGCTCTTTAATGGCATGACAAAATTATTGGAAAGGGCATCACATGCTATCACATTAACCATGCTCACTAGATGTTCAAACATCTAAGCCATCTTCCTCAAGATCTCCATGACCATGATAAGCATTCCAGCATTTGAAGATATTCCCAAAGGTTTTCCACCCACTTGAAATCATGATCATGAAATTTACCTAATTTTTGGGAGTGTTCATCCTAACATCGCCACATGCATACCCTATGCCCGTAAGAGGAAATTGAGCACATGGTTGAAGAAATGTTAGAGGTTAAAATATTAAACTATAGCCAAAGTTCTTACTGCGACCACAATGGTAATGGTATTCAAGAAAATGCACTACATGATGTTTCCAGATTATAGAGAGCTAAAAAGATCACTATTAAAGATAAGTTTCCCATTCCCGGCCATTGATGAATTGTTAGATGAACTACATAGAGCAATCTATTTCACAAAATTGATCATCGCTCGTAGACAACAGAATGAAGGAAGAAGATATCCCCAAAAACAACATTTCGAACTCATGAAGGCCATTATGAATTTTTGGTCATGCCTTTTGGCCTTACAAATGCACCTTCCACATTCCAAGGGTTGATGAATTCCATTTTCAAGCCTAGTCTTAACCATTAAACCTAGAATTCTTCCTTATATTTAGCAACAGTCAGGGACAGAGGTCACTCTCCTCCTCCCACATGAATTCTAGAAGATTAGTTTCCTATCCACCAAGCAAGGGATGTTGTTGTAATTCCTCACTCAATCACTCTATATTTATACATCTCTATTTATCGACTTGACTAGAAAAACACTGCCCAACAATTCTGGTACCCAGAAACAAAATTTTGTTTCTCAGTTCTCTTCAAAACTTGAGGGTTGTGCATGCTCTCCCTTTTCAGAGAATGGTCACCATAATCATTCCTCTTGCATATGCACACCCTTACGTTAATAGGGATACACACTACCATAGCACAACCATGAAATTTTGAACTCGCTCTTGTCACTTCACTCCTACCTTCATGAAGGTTTTTCTCAATCTATAGGGTGACTTTTTTCTTTCTTACTGGGTTATTCCAACAACCATTTTCATCCATTATAGTTAAAGAAAATTGACCTTACCATTTCCATTAATCCTCTAATCGTGAGGGATCATACGCATATACAAGGTTTAATCCTTCATTAAAGCAGTAATTATCACTGCTACAGATCCTTTCAATCCATTCACATCCAAGTCTTTCTATTAGTGCCCATCAACATAATCCCACTCCTGTAGGATTAAACATCATTTCCAAAAATAAATGGTAGGCTTCCTCTGCCACATAATAGCATGATTCAATGTCATTGGGTAAAATCCCAACTAAATTTTCATCTACATCCTCGTCCTTAATGGACTTATGCAGATGATTTTTATACGACGGTGATACTCTCAGCAGGCTCATTTTAGCCTTGGTAAACTAGTCTCATGATTGTTCTCCGGCCCATCCAGGCCTATGTCTAAATCATGCCCTACCAGTTAGGGTAGGGTAATATGCTCTCTCCCTTAAATTTTTCTAAGAAAGAAAAATTACTTGATTCTTTCATGAGCCCAAGCAGGCCAAGTGTTGTTGCCATGCTCTGCTACCAATTTGTAACACACCCAACCCCTTAAGTACCTTTTTAAGGAATGGGGCATCAAATGTTTTACTTACTCAAATCATCTCTAATCATCTATCCAATATCTTCATCCTCTAACGATTGCTACTAGGCTCAAATCCGAGCTCTAGGTTGCAAGTTATGGACTCCCAAAGCTCTTTGGTTGTCATTATTTAAGTTCCACATTGAGCCCACGTGGGTCCACCTCATACGTACCATCTCCAAATTCCTACATCTAATGTGGAATTCCATTCACCATCCAATCCAATGGCAGAAGTCGATCCTCATTGAACACATAATCTAGAGGGGAGTTTGGCGTTCGACACTTCGGCATTGAACATCTCTTTTTCATTCTACGTGCAAATCCTCTAGAGTCCCGAAATACCGAACTCATGAGGTGCTGCCACATAGCTTTGACCTTCGACCCTTTTGGGAGCATATGTTCTAACATCCCAAGTCTCCCAGAGTTCTGAACTCTTGAATTTATGAACTCCTAAAGTTCTGAAGGAACCCATAATATCTCCACATGGCTCCTTCAGTGGGAAACACATGTCATGTGTTAATGGGCCTATAGGGTCTATGAAACATACAAATCCATGTGACATGTGGCATGCAAGACAGGGTTCAAATCACCCTGGGTGACGTCAATGTACCATGTCACCCCAAACTGATAGCCTTCCAAGCCCTTCAATTCTACGGTGAAGGTGTGTCCATGTAACCCCTAGATCGAAGACCTTCGTTACTCCATAACTTCGATGTTCGGGGATTTTATGGTGTGACTTCCTCCTTTCTCCTAGAGTGGTCAATGTTGGGCTGACCATGGTCTATATCTAATAGTTAGGAGAGATCCTAAAGGGTCTTTATATCTATGGTTCATGTTTATTCACAAATTCGATATTCAGGGAGTTTAATTTCATGACATCACTGTCCTCACGAAGTAATACTTCTCCGAATCTTGAGGAATCTTGATGCATTATCAAATCAATGGTTCACATCACTTCGTAACTTTGGTGTATGGGGGTTTCCTCTACTTGAACCACAGGTCCTTCCGAAGTTCCAAACTCCAAACAAGTGGAGAAATCTGATCAACAGTCCAAGTGCACTCTACAATGGATAGACGATGTCTACTCTGGCCTTCGTGAGTTCTTGACCCAAAGCACAACAAGCCTCAGATCTTTCAAAGTGTCGAAATATGAACCATACTCTATCTGTCGCCACGTGCACCTGACACCAATGGCTAGGATTTTCTCTGGCCTTCGGAGCTTCGTGAAACTTGCACTCTCTTGTGATTGTATTTTGATTTCATAGGAGAACCAAGATTCTATATAACCATTGATCTGAGGACCATGTGTCCCTCTACTACCAACAACCCAAATTAAATTTAGGCTCTAGGACTTCGGATAATTAGCCTTTTTTATGATGAGCACACAACATTCGCCGAACTCACGAACTCCGAAAGACTCAAGTTGTTAGCACTTGTGCTTCTTCTCCAGACCCAACGCTCATGAAATACTTTGGTTCCTCCTGAAATGATATCGTCTGCTCTTCCTCCAAATACATGAATCCTCCCTTTCGAGACCTAAATCTCGTTATCTTTCATGAGTTTGAGACTTAGAAAAGTCTCTCGTGCACTCCTTGCGCTCGCTCACCTTGAGAACATTTCAACACTTCACTAAGTGTTAGCCCTTCACACTATGCACGGGTCTCTCCTTTGAGATTTTATACTCAGATGGGTATATGTGTATTCCTTGCACTAGGATTATAGAATAGAAATAGTTTGAAACTTATAGAATATCGAAGGTTCATTCCTTCAACTATAAAGTGCACGCACATGCATATAAATCTGAAAGTAAATAACATAACATTACCCAATTAACTCAGAGATAAGTAAACTCAGACATTCAAAAAATGCATTTCAATCTAAGTGCACAAGGTAAACAAAATACTTATCTATTACAGTCGATCACTGACCAACTGACTATGGGTGTTATCCTTTCCATCCAACCATAGGCTGATAGGAATTCATTCTTAGCACCCTAGCCACCCCCGTTCCAATCCATGATATCACTAGGGAACCTTTGTAGTTTCTCAGAGGTTCTGTTTATGTCACAGTCTCTGCGAGGTTTATCAAATGCTTCCTCAGCATCAAGATCGCGACCTTTTTCTCAGGTCATGTTTTCTACAAATTCCTAGAGATCCTTTCTCTTATTCTCTTCAGTAACCATATCAACTTAATCTTCCCATTCTTCTTCTCAGTTGGAGAGCCTCACGTGTTATTCCTCTTTTCTTCTGCATATCTGGGTCACACATTCCCTCTCCCAGTGTGTATCCTTCTTGTATGTCTTCACATGTATTATTTTTCACACCTTTCTCCTCTTTAGGAAGGTTATGGACCTATCATTTTCCTTCTGTCAGAAGGAAACTCAGGTCAGTATGGACCTATAGGAAAAACTATCCTCTATGGTACTTCAAGCTGACAGTTTTTTGTCTCCCCATCCAGTCCCTCCATGCTTCCATTCATTGGGGTGGTTGATGGTTCAACCACCAGTCCTTTTCTTATTAATTGATTTCTCCTTGGGATCAAGATGAGGCTTACTATTTTAGCAAGGAGAAATTTGGGTCATTTTGACATAATGACCCTCTCCACAATTTCCTTACTCTTTTTCCTCTAGTGATATCATGGCCAGTACTTCAAGGATTCACCCCCATAGTCAGTCGTTAGAAATCTAAACATAATATATATTTACATTGTTCCCATGCCATAGCATGGTGATCATAATTAATGATTAATTACAAGTTGGGGGAGATAAGGGTATTACAATTACATAACTCAATTCTTTATAACTTTTCCATGGGTTTTATTGGATTCTTGATTCCTTTGTTATTATTTATTAATTCCACATCCTTATGCCATGCACTCGAATGTTCCATATCTTTCTGTTGCTCTTCCAGTTGGAGAAACACTCTTTTTCCTTGTTGGCACACTAGTAGATAGCTTTCCGCCACTTTTATCTAATGTCAATATTTTATGGGTTTCCGCAAAATATTTATGTGTCCGCGAAACTAGTTCTTCAAAATAGAGGGCCCAATAGGCCCCAACCACAATCCTTGACTTGTCCCGAGTCAAACTTTCACCTCTTTGATTTTCTCTCCCTCAAATGGAGGGCCCAACTCTGGTATAACATGCAGTGCTTGTTGTTAAAAACTTTTATAGTGTGTGACCTTGTTCTGCCATTTCCTCTCCAAAATTGATGCACCCGCAACAAATTCCTGCATGATGTTGATGTCGGGTACCTCGGGCTTGGTATCCACAAAGAATTCCACTCTATTTTAGCAAGAGAATACAACTACTGAAGTGGAATATACTATGCTTGAACTGTAGGCCTAAATTGTCAGAGTGTTGTCTTTGAGGCTCTATTAACTTCATCCATTGCTTCTAGGCGGTCATCCTTAGCTTGGGTCTCGACAAGTTTAGTTGATTTCTCTATAGGGTCAACAATGGTTCAAGCTTTCACATGCATTTGCTTAATCCTTTTGCACAACACTTCTATAGTGAAATAAGGAGGCATATTGTGAATTACTATGAATTTCGCAAGATTGACTAACACTCCCGCCCTACAAACTATGTGTCCTAACAGATTGCCAAATGGTACACAAAAAATATATTTTCTCAGATTCATGGAAATCTATAACTATCTATAGTGGTCCAACATCAAGCTTAATAGCCCAATGTTATCTTTAAGTAAGTTGTATACAATACACTCATCTAGGTATACCTCAAGGAACTTATGAATGAAATCATGGAATGCTACAATGACTATCCAAGAAAACATTGTTGGGGCGTTCTTAATCCTAAAAGGCATAACATTGTAGGAAAATGATCCCCACTCAATAGTGAATGTATTTTTATTCTTGTCTTCCTCGGTGATTCGAACTTGGTGTTATCCAGAAAACCCATCTATAAAGGATTATGCCTCATTTCCCACTACTCTGTCTAGTACCTCATCGCTAAAGGGGTTAGGAAAGGGGTCATGTACGCAAACAACGTTTATTCTTTTGTAGTTCACACAAAATCATATATCATATGTGTTATCACTCCAAGAAACTCTTTGAGGTTGTAGGTCAAAGATGCTTGGTAACTTAAAGTAAACTGTTTTTTTGTTTTTGTATGTGTGGATCAATGGGATAACTCAACTACAATATGGTATCCAGACAGTCAAAATGAGAATCAAATGAACCAGTGCTCTCAAGGATCAATAATCAAATGATGGATTTTAAGTGGGTGAGAAAATAATGCTTATAAACCATATACAAATGTAGGGTTTAATAAACAATGATAAGAAACTATTAATCAAGTTAATGAGCTAACCAATGAGATGACAGTCATTCTGCAGCCAAAACAAATTGAATTAAAAGTACAGAAGGAAAGGTGAGAATCTGACATCAATAGAGAGAGAGAAAATTGTGATTTGTATTATCATATAGAGAAATCTATTTACAACATAGTATTTTCTGTATCCAAAATCGAACCCTTTTATCTCCAAATGTCTTTGGATTTATAGCCTTACAAGATGAAATCCATATCCTTGAAGGATGGATCAATTTGCTAAAAATAGACAAATCAAAATAAATACAAGTGTAGGATGAGATCCTATAAAAATGGATCAAGAATACTAAAAATGAAAAGTCAAAAACAGTTTCAGTTAAATAAGAAAAGATCCTATTTAAGAGGTCAAACTCTATCTTGATAGTCTTCATGTCCTCCAAAATCTTTGAAAGATGTAGAAAGCCTTCCAAGGCTGATGAATCTTCATAGGAAGTGAAATAATTCGAATTTTCCACCTTTGGCAAAAAAGACAGTTTTTTGTTAATAAACTAGGTCACCAATTTTTCCACCATCTTAAACATATCATACGTCAAGATAAAACCTTAAATCTGATGTATTTAACTATTATGCATCTTTAGAAACCCTCCTCCAGGCATTTGATTAAGAAAAACTTGGATCTGGGGGAAAATACGACTTGTCTGTGGTTTCACCAGCTCTTTTGTCCTGAATCTGACCCTTTAGTTGTTGAAAAGCGGAGCTTTCAATGGCTAACTAGCAAAGTTCAAGGCATAATAGTTGTTGAAAGCGCAGATTTTTTAAATGAAAATTGCCTTAGGAAAAATCAAATTTTTGATCCATGGAGAGTCCGTTTTACACACTTGAATAGTCGATTGACATCTAGAAATCCTAATATTTCCAATGGTACTTTCAGATCTATTTTTAGAGCTTGGGAAGGCAGTCAAAAATCTTCCAAAAGATGAGGCATCATTTTTCAAACAAATTTCAGAATGAATTATTTGATCGCTAACATCTAGCTCCAACTGGGAGGGAGACATCCCTGCAAGGTTTCCAAGAACCTGATAGACCTTGTGCCTTTAGTATTGGGCATGGAGTCATTTAGCCTTTACACTTTATCATCTAGCTATTCTCTAAAGCTTGTTGTTATCTTTCACAATCTTCTTTTTTTGTTTCTTCTCCTTGACTCTCTTCAATGCCAGTTTCTTTAAAGTTTCATTAGTTTTAGTGAAATTCTTTGACATAATTTCATATATTTCTTTTATGATTCTCTCTATAACCTCCTGTTGCTTGATTTTCCCTTTCAATTTCTTAGTAAGATTGCGGTCATCTGGCTTTCTCTTGCTGAATGTTTCTCCTTCTTCAAAGGTGGTAAAACTTTCAAAGTTTTGTGCAGGTTTCATGGAGTATTCTAGATTATCATTAGCTAGTATCTTCTCCTGCACTGATTCTAAATCTGAATCTGAATAAGAAAAATTTAAAATGTTTTCCTTCTTTACTGCAGGTTATTCTATAGATGTCTCAAAATCAAGTTTCTTTTTAGCTCATTTTGCCTTTGAGCTAGGGCATGTCTCTTCTCCTGGTGGTATAGGTGAGAGAGCTCTCCTTTTCTTGAGCCACTGTGAGGAGTAGATTGTTTCTTACCCTTTTTCTTATTTTCACTTCCAGGCTGAGGTAGATTTTCAAATCCTTCCCAAAAACAAAATGTTTCCAGGTTCTGTCTTTTTGTTTTAATTTCTCCAAAATAATCATTTTAATCAGGCCATAATGACAAAGGGTATTCCTGTTGCTGAATGGTTCAACTCTGATCTTATTGCACACCTTTGTTAGGATTCTGTGAATAAAGAAAAGAATATTTAGAAGGACCTTCCCTGTGAAGTGATCTAGGAGTCTACAGTGATATAACATCAATCTTGTCATACCTACCCTTTGAAGTTACATATAGCTAAATGCCTTTGAAAATAACTTTCCATTCCTCTTCAAGGTTAGAAACAAATATACTTTTCTTCCAGGTTATACTTTGGAACTCTATTTACCACACGAAATACATGATTACAATCTATCATGATATCCCGCTAGAACGTGATGAAAAGGTGTAACCACTCCTTTTCCTCCATTAAATTCACCATCATGATCACATGACATGTGTACAACATGCCCCTTTCGGGTTTCTAAAGACGCTGGAGAAAAAAAAAATATCGACACTTTCACCGGCTTGTTTGCTGCTGAGAGTGTCATTTAGCCATTGAAACTTTGAACTTTCACCGACTAACTTCAACTTCAAAACAGATGTTAGCTGTTGAAAATCTTTTCTTCAAATTTTTTGAACAGACCTTTGACAATCAATTTATTATTGAGAAATAACAATAGGAAATAATAAATTATAACCTATGCTCTGACATTTGAATTTCTAAAAAATGTATGAAACTCTATTTATGACCATGCTATCACTAAAAATGAAACAAACTGGCTTTTTCACCTAATCCTCTGCTAAACTGAAAATTGTTTGTAGTTTGTTGTAGCCCGCCTGCTTATTTCAGAAATGAGCAACTGAACATGATCTAACTACTCGTATGAGAAGCTTATTCTCACACCTACTCCTACTTCTAATCAGTAAAAGCAAACTGATCAAGTGAATTCATGCTTCCAATGAAGCCATGTTAGAAACTGATTTACTGAACTTGTTCTTGAATTTGACCCCAAAAATATAAGAAACCATAACAAGAAGAAATGCAATTGGAAAAGATGATAGAACTGTCCTTCTCCTAACAAAAATATTTTGATATTTAGGTTGCTCATAATCTCCAAATAATCTGCAATAGGGTCATCAAATCCACAAAGAAATACCTCTACTGGTTGCCGGTCCAACTGAGAACTGAAACGTTGTTGTTGTTGTTGGTACTTCTAGCTACTTTCATTGATCTTAGTGTTGAATGTGGACTACTCAGTATTTGTTGTAGAAAAATGTATGATCAACTGATGATCTAAAATTTTATGTTCCCTTTCATCGTTTTCCTATGATTTGAATTTCTCATTATGATGTGTTGGCCTATTGCAGTCGACAATTTCTGAGAGAGAAGAAGTAATATGTTCTTGATCTTCTATATCACTGCCTTCTTCCTCATCAGCAACCTTTA
>SNQJ01S0071842.1:0-23720 GCA_010110895.2 Picea sitchensis | reverse complement strand
GGAAAGATTGTGGCACCTCTCACTGCACTCCTTAAAAAGAATTCTTTCACTTGGAATCCAACAACTGTTTAGTATTTTCAAACCTTGAAGATGGGCATGTGCACCACTCCGGTCCTGGCCCTTCCTGATTTCACAAAGACCTTTGTCCTAGAGTGTGATGCTTCAGGGAAAGGTATTGGCGCTATCCTTATGCAAGAGGGTCGACCTTTGGCATTTACCAGAAAAAAACTGTTTGAACAAAATTTGGGCAAACCAATCTATGAAAAGGAAATGTTGGCTATTCTACATGTTGTTGATTTGTGGCGCCCTTATCTATTGGGGCAACACTTACAAATTAAGATAGATCATCAAAGCCTCAAGTATTTTCGAGAACAACGCATTTCCTCCCTAGAGAAACAAAAATAGGTGACTAAGCTCTTTGGATATGATTATGAGATCATTTACAAGAAAGGCAAAGACAATGTGGTTGTGGATGCACTTTCCCAAAAATATGAATATGAAGGATCCCTTTTTTCTCTCTCCTTCATTGTACCAAATTGACTCCAAGCCATTCACCAGGAATGGCTACACGATCCCAAAAGTTTGCATCTGATACACCAATTGCAATCCAATTCTCTAGTTTCCCCAGGGTACTCTTGGCTCCATGATGATCTTCTATACAAAGGCCGTTTGTATTTAAGTAAACAGTCAAAACTTAAATCCACGGTGCTTTCTGAGCTTCATGCTACACCCACAACTGGGCACTCTGATTTTACCAAAACCTATGATAGGGTCAAACGTTCTTTTTTCTGGGATGGTATGAGAAAATACATTCATAATTTTTTGGATGAATGTGATGTGTGTCAACGCAACAAGGGAGAAAATGCCAAATGTCTTGGCACACTACAACCGCTTTCGATTCCACCTGCTATTTGGAGGGATATCTCTGGATTTTATTACAGGCTTACCTAAATCAGGCAATAAATCAATCATTGTTTCTTATTACTTTCCTTTACCATCTTATTTATTGACCCAGGGTTCATGTATTTTGGGTTTCCAACAAATCCTCTAAAACTATTGGCCCTCCCGGTAAACTAGAAGGCAACACAGTACACAAAGTGCACTGTGCAGTCTCACCCGAGATATCTTTAAATGGGTAGTTGTGAGACTCAAGTGTTTACAGCCTATGATTGAATATGAGATAGGGGTTTATTATTCAAATCCATATACTATGAATGGTGATTGCAATCCACTATTACTCACGGGTGAGCATTTATCTTTCACAGTTTATTTCCCAAACAACACAATCATATTTCATAACAATGTATTAACTCATTCATTATGCATAATAACTAACTGTTGAAAGAAGACAAATATATACATGCATTCATCACATTACACAGATATTACCGTGTTTCACCCCCTCTTGGGCTGCATCCACAAAGATTTGGCTCTAGGTTATTTTATTATGGTAGTTCTGCATCTCCAGCGCCACGCTCTTACAATTCTCCTCAAACTGGTAAGATCTGTATGAGGCAAACTAGATCGCACCAAGCTCCACATCCTGCAATCTAATCCTCAGATCTTCCTTCTCTCCTCCATTTTTAGCTCAACAACTTACAAAATTGGTTCGTAACAGTATTACATAACGCATCGACTCATACATAACTATGATGGAATACTACAAAAGTTGAACTAACACAAAAGCGAACAAACCTCTATATGATACCTGCGTATCTATATTTATATATATCAGGCTCTTTAGCTATTTACAATCATATTAAAAAAAACCTAACCCTAATGATGTAGGTCTTCCTCTCATGCGCGTGTGCTGTTCTTACTCCATCTGTCACTTTCCTTGTGCACGTTTTCTTGCATGCGCACGTGTTGTTCTTCATCCAACTGTTAATTCAGTTTCTGCATGCTTTATTTCCCATGATCATCCTTCTTTCCACTTTGGCCTAGTGCCAATAGGCCCCCAACAATGACATGTGACTCGTCTTCAATCACCTAATCCTTCTGAGCTTCCTCGATCTCCTTGGTGATCATCTGGAACTTTTCCTTAAGCAATGTTGCTTTTATTAGTTCCTACGCGGTCTTTTCCTTGATGGTGTCCACTACCTGAACTACCACTTCGTCGCTCAGAAATCCTGCACATTCTTCCTTGATCTGTGCTATCTATGTTTTAACTCCTTCTACCAGTGCGAGTACTTCTGCTACTCGTTCCTGTAATGGCTCTATTTGAGCCTGACATTCTTGTTTCTACGTTTGCATAGTGATAAGTTCTACCTTCATCTTCTTCATCTCTTGTGTCCCTTTGACTCATTTTGGGATTGGTATGGTCTTCTGCCTCCGTTTGAGTTCTTGGATCACTACATTGATCCTTTCCTCTTCCTTGTACCAACATTGGACCTATGGATCCTCCTCCAACCTTGTCCAAAGCTGCGCTACTTTATCGAACAATTCAGTTAATGTAATGTTGTTCTATCTCCTGCAGCTGCGTTGTTGCTTCCTGCTTCCTTTGTTCCTTCACTTTTGGTGGAGTGGTTGGTGTGAGCTGTTCTTGGAGATTCTTGATCTCCTTCTGATATTGATCAATTTCTTGCGCAATTTGATCGATCTTTTCTGCTACTGGGAGTTCATTTCCTTGCGCGGTTCTTGGGATTTTCTCAAAAATTCCTCCCACTCTTCGTTCCTACTTTCTTTTTCCTCCTGAGTTTCAAGCTTGGCCTGCTCACAAACTTTTTCCAGTGCCTCTCGCTTCTTTGTTTCTTTTTGTATCTCGACTAAGTTTTTATGTGCACAATAATGTACCTCGTGGTCGATGCTAACTTGCAATTTGTGTAGTGCCCTTGATGGCATCTGTGTATGGACCAATTGGATGTGGTCTAAATCCTTCAAGGGCGATTGCCCCATGATTTCATCCATGCACAACATGCTAGGTTTGACGTAAATTGTTGTGTTTCCGTGTGGCATGGAGTGGACTGGGTCTCGTTCTTCTACCTTTTCTCTTTATTTGGTCTGTATTTTTGATGGCTCTATGCCTCTGGTGCTACTTGCTACCTGGATTTCCCCGAATTTCTTGAGGAACTATCCCAGTTCTACCATCTCTTTTTGCAGTTTATCCCTGTGATGTGCTGCATGATCGAAGTATTCTGCTAGGAAATCCTAGATCATTTTGGCGATCATTTCCCCATCATTCTCTGTGATCGTATAGTTCGACGATGCTCGTTGCGTCTTTGATTTCTTGTGCGCACCACTTGCCTACATGGTTGGTATCTTATTTCCCCCTGATTCCTGTGTGTTGGGATTTAGGGCGGTCTCTTGTGCTCCCTTAGCTTGTTTCAGTTGTCCGTTGGTCGGCTGTGTAGTCTCTTTCTGGCCCTTCTGGGTTCCTTTCTTGTTTGACCATTCTTCTACCTAAATCGTCTTTCCTTGGCCCGTTCTTGGTTTCTTGGGCACTTGGATTTCCAGAGGCTACGTTTCTGCTTGTTCTGCTTCTCCTTCTGCTATTGTTTCTAGTACTTCTCGGGTAATGGACAGGATCCTCCATTCATCATGTCATTTGTTAAGGACCATGTTGATATCACCCTCTGTGATGTAGTAGTGCATCTGTAGCCACTGTTTATTTGGATCCTACCTTGGTTGTATCCACATTGTTTGGCATGTGGATCGGAAGTTGGCGATGTCCGCATATCGCACGACAACCTCTAGTGTTATTCTCCATGATTGACTGATAGTTTCCTGTATATCCCATAGGTATGCTTCAAATCTGATTCCGTTCTCCCTCTTATGCCTAGCCTGCGGCCCAGATCTTAGT
Source organism: Picea sitchensis (assembly GCA_010110895.2). Classification (NCBI taxonomy): domain Eukaryota; kingdom Viridiplantae; phylum Streptophyta; class Pinopsida; order Pinales; family Pinaceae; genus Picea; species Picea sitchensis. Next base: position 19,921 of record SNQJ01S0071842.1, on the reverse strand, counting down.
AACAGGTATCTCGCTCCCACTGGCTATGGTCTAGTACAAAAATTTACATACCCTGGTTCTCGCCATCCCATGAAGGCTATTAGGGTGATCAACCACGAGTAATGGAAGTTTGTGCCTAGGTCTTGCACATCCTTGTAGTCCTATTGAAATAAGTTCAATAAATATGGTGCCCAACTCATAGAGGTGCCTTCTGTGCACTAAGTTACAACTGCAATGACTCATGTTGGTACTTCATCTTTGCGACATTTTTTGAGAAATTTGCAAGTTAATATATTTGCGCCCAATTGTGTAGCTGTGTTGTTGATTCATTTGATCATGATGCCCCTCGTTCCCCTAGTGGTGCCATATTTATTTTTCATTTCTTCTGCCAACACTTTCTCCTTGGATTTGTCGTCCAGAATCACCGCGAGATCCATACCCAAGATTGGTAATCCTATTATTTGCACAATAAGCTCAATGGTTATGGGGACGGGTCTGTCCAGCCATATATTCCCTCCATGTGTGACTGCTAAAAAATCCTTGACACATGTTGTCGCATACTAGCCTCTACCAAAATGGGGTAGCTTCAACAAACCTAAGATTCTTGTTCTATCCAGCCCAGTTTCCCACTGGTGTGGTTGGTTGATCGTTTCTTCCAGTCGGGTTATGTCGATGGTCTGCATAAAGACCCGCTGCGCAAGTTCCAGGAACTTGGTTTCGTCTGATACGTCATGGTCATAATATTTGATCTTCTCGGCGTGACCCAATAGTTTCGGTTCTACCTGTACTCCAGCTAGTATGTGTGGTAGAACAATTTTTGCTGCAGGTTTCTTGCAGGGTGAGCTCGGTATTTGAACTCTGTCTTGCTGCTATGGTGGCTGGTTCGAAGTTCCAACGACTTCCATTTGTTCCCCCATCATCCATTCTTGCCAAGCCGAGGAATTTGTAGCGGTCTCCTCATTTGGTTGACCTGAGATGGTCGTTTGCGACTCGTTTGGTTGCACTACTTCTTCCAGATTTTGTGTCATTCCGTTAACTTCTAGGGTTGCTTCGGTGATTTTTGGTTGCACTTCATGTTGGGTTTCCGCTTTCTCGTTCTGAGGCGCCTGCGCCACTGCTGGTGTATCCATTTTCATGGCCTCTACTTGTGGTTCCTGAATTTCTTCCATAATCAGTGTAGATTTCACCGACAGAATATTTGGAGATGGGATCTCGTCGATGTCGACGATCTCCAACTATTGTTGTTCATTTTCTTCCAGCGGTCCTTGTGACCTAGTTTGAAACCTGGTCGGTCTAGATGTTTGGCCTACTTCTACTGACTTTGGTAGTGCCATAGTGGTGACTGTCGAACATTTGCAGAGTTCGAATAACTTCTGTGAGCTCTGTGGTCTTTCTCTGTTCGTTTCGGCTTCTATTACTTGCTCTTTGTGCTCCTTTCGTGAATAGACTAGTTTCTCCCGTGCTTGCATGTTGTATGGACTTGTCACAAAACTTGTTGAGGACGCTTCCTCCATTATGCGTTTAATGCATCATAAGTGTGGGTTCAATGCATCTGTGGTAGTTCCATAATTTCCATTATTCTTTCGTTGTTGTCTCTTGTTGGCCTGTTTAATGTGATGTCCCATCAGTCCTTGCTGTGCTTTAATTCCGCTTAGTGTTGTCCTATCGTCCTACTTTTTCCGACTTTTCGTTTCCCACTTATTTTCCCTTTATATGTAACTGTTTTCCGTGCCTTTTCCGAATTTGTGTTTCGAACATCATGTGGCCTTTCTATCTCTATCGTGGTGCTCGCTTTTTAATATTGTTTCCTTTTTGCTCTCTTTTTTATTTATTTTTTGTCGTTTTTTTTTTACTACATGGTGGGTGGTCGACTGTCCTTGTACATATTCAGTCGGCTCTCGTTGATCATTTCTCTGAGGTCTACGCTTTATAAATATCTTAACTGTACAACTCCTCCATTTGTGACAGATTTTACCTCGTATGGTCCTAACCAATGCATTCTAAACTTCCCCGGGTGCTGAAATGATTTGTTGTCGTAGAGCAATACTAGATCTCCTTCCTTAAACGTTTTCTTCTTGATGTGTTGATCGTGCCAAGCTTTGTCTCTTACTTTCTACACTTGTTGATGGAAGCCTGCCAAGATTCAGACTTCCTCCATTGACAATAAATGATCCAGTCTCTCCTGTACTGCGCCTCGTTCTGTCATTTGTGTGATAGCTGCTACGTGTAGGGTACTAAAAATTCTAATGGCACTACTACTTCTTGGCCATAGACTAGTTTGAATGGTGTGTGCCCTGTCAACGTTTTGCATGTGGTCCTATACACCCATAATACTGTTGGTACTTTGAGGTCCCAATCGTCTCTGTTACGTTACAGATCTTTGTCAGTGCGTTCTCCATAATTTTGTTGAAATCTTCGATTGTGCCATTCGCCTGTGGATGATATAGTGTGCTCTTTTGGTTATGAACTTCAAACTCTTCAGTCATCGCACAAATGGTGTTGTTTATGAAGTGTGTGCCTTGGTCGCTCATTAAAACTCTTGGGAACCCAGATCTAGTGATTACTTGTTCAAAATAGAAGTGTGCAGCTGCCTATGCGTTGCAATCTTTTACTGGCGCAACTTCTTCCCATCTTGTTTGGTATTATGTTGCAGTGATAATGTATCTTTCCCCTGCCCTTTTGGCTAGTGGGTTAATTAGTCCCACAAAGTCTATTTCCCATTTTTCAAATTCCTGTAATGTTACTTGTGGTCGTAGTGGCATCTCGTCCCTTCTGTTGGGTTTTGTTTCAGGATTAATCCGTAAGTGCGGACACAAACCGATCTCCCTAGATCCACCTAGATCTAGAACAAAAAAGGACAGAATATATCGCTTTCCCTAGATCTAACTATGGAATTAAATTGGAAGTGAGAATAAGAGACATACCTTGTAATCGCTTCCTTAATATTTGTTGCTCCTGCTTCGCTCCAGCGCTCTCGTGCAGTCAAGATCAAAACAACACAAACCAACCAAAGTGAAAGCAAATAATATATTCAATAGCTAATCTATACATATGATCAAGGAGTTATGTAATAAAGTAAATCTAACTTTATGGAAATGATGACATATCATTGTGTAATCATAAATGAGTCCTTCGTTCTCAGTTCTAATCATCAGTCAATCCATCACTCTAATCAAGCCAATAATTCCAAACCAAAGAACCCTTTCTCCATGAGAGCTCCTCTCCTTTTTATAAGTTGAAGAGGGATAAGGTGGGGAGGTTGGGATGATCCCACTAAATCATGGCTGAGTAAGATCCAAACCATTCGGTTACCACCTCATGAAGCTTCTCCTTCTAGAAGATTGGCGAAAACACTCATTTTTCCCGCGTCTTGGAAACTTATTCTCGCACCTAGCTATAGTGCAACACATACCGGCTCTATGAGTGAAGGCTTGCCCTGTGAGAATGGGTTATTCGCACCACTGCCTATATAGCAGCTTCTTGAGGAACATCCCCTTTTTATAAGGTTTTTACATGGGAAAATTACGCTTCTTTTCTCGGGGAAAAGTTCTTCTCCCTTCTCTCTTTAGGAACTTAGGCCATGACCCCTCTTGAAGGAAGTATATGAGTTTACATCATTAGCGATCCTTAGGTGAAAAAAATAATGTGTAGCAGAGAGCCCCCAAGTATGAAGTTAGAACATAGTGATAATTGAAATACTTTTTGAGTGTGTGTAGGGAACAAGGAGCAGTCGGTGGGAAACCTGCCAACAAAAAAGGAAATCTGATTACAATAATATATCATCAGCGGGAGTAGGCATTCCCATACTCGAATCTGAAAATGACTCAAAGAACCAAAATCTTGAGCATCACGAAGATCCATGTCAAGAGTAGAATGAGTCATAGCCACCAAACATACCTTTGTGGATCCATGCCAATATGACTCAAGAATCGAACATACCAAAATACCTTGTGGATCTATGTATTTAAAGACTCAAGTTGAACATAGCACCAGACGCCTGTGTGGATCTATGCAACGATTACAACTTGAATATGCTCCAACGCCTTTGGATCCTATCGGAAAATATCCGAGGATGCTTCATCTCTACCACTACGTAGTCTGAATCTAACCGTAACGAATACATGTGTTGAAGTCGAACATGGTAGAAACCACTTGATTAGGTCATTAATATATCGTTAACAAGTCGAGGAAATCACCATTAATGTCAATGATGACTCCCAAGGTACTAAGGTACAATCCATCGACTGTGAATCGTAAGTGAACCTTTCGGCGGAATCTCCGTCCGGTCAATAATGAAACCAACTGTCGAGGAAACTTGCCATTGAGGCATGCAAGTTCCAAGGTACCAATTAGTTTCTAAGTCTAGTTCACGGATAATGAGTTGAATTCCACTGGAAGAGGCCTTCGTCATGGGAGAATAGCAATGTATCCCACATCAATGACCTGAAACAAGTAACAAGATTTGATGTAGATCGAGTAACAAGTGATTTAGGGCCGACTTCGGGGATGGCCGTATGATAGAAGGCTTAAAATTTGCGAAATGCGTGGAAGCGCAATGAGGCTTCCGACTTGAACATCTTTTGAACATATTGACAAGGCAAAGCGTCTTGGAAGTACTGACTCAACAATAAGGATCAGAGACCAATTTGGCAATCTTATAGGGTATGATCAAGAGACAATTGGATTTTCCAACCTAGACACAAGGCCAGTGAAAGGGTGTCATGTTCCAGAGTGACACTTACTACCAATCAAAACAAAGATGAAAACATATCCCTTTCCCATTTTTTCCCCCACCATTTATGACAAGTACCTCTTCATTTTTACGCTTAAAGATTGAGGAGGTGCTTGCTTATGCTTGTAAATATAAGCTCATTCTTGGACGAGTCCCTCGAATTATGTTTAGAACCCTAGGAAGGAGTGGTTCCGGTCCCATCATAGTCTGTCAATGTTTGTTTAACGAGTCGAGATATAGAACTTCGAAAGGTTTTTCAAGATTATAGGTTTGGAAAAACACTTAGAACTCTCTCAGTTCCTTTTTAATTAAAATAGTCTGATGAGATCGAAAAGAGATAAACTATAGAAGCTCTCCCCTAGGCGTTTTCTTCATCACTATGGCCAGTGAAAATATAGAATGCATTTCGACAATCTTGTGTTTAGAGAGTCTAAAGAGATTAAAGGAGACTCGGGGTTCCTTTTAGTACTCTTAACTTCAGTCGAGAAAAAGTGATAAAGTATACTCGATTACATTCTCCTTGATTCTGAGCGAGGAAAGAACAAAGACTAAGATCGGTAACTTATTCTCATGTATTTCTGGGCATGAAGAACAAAGACTAAGCTTCGAGTTGTTTTTCATTTTACGTAAGCTTTAAAACAAAACAAAACTATGCTTAGGATAGATTTTATTTTTACACAAGCTTAAAACTAAACAAAACTATGCTTGGACACGGTTTTATTTTTACACAAGCTTGAACCGGAGGCTATGGCAGGTAAAATGGTTTCATTTTACACAAGCTTGAACCATAGAAAACTATTATTGCGACTTCCCAATGCATGGTTGGTACTTAGCCTCTAGCTTAAAAAGCCAGTGACTCTACTTCAGCATGAAGTCCAGGAGGAGGCTAAGGAAAATGCCCCCTAAGGTTCGTTTCATCCAACTGCAAAGGTGGAAGAAAGCACTAAATATGGAAACCGGACTTGACTCAAGCAGAGAGGGAGAAACTTCTTCATTTTTAGCGAGCTTGACAGAAACAAAGAACTATACTTGTAACCTGTTCATTTTTAGCAAGGGGTTGCCGAGGCGAAAAACTATCCTCAAGTGGTTTCATTTTTTGCTTGAGCTTGAAATCAAAAACCATGCTCAAGAACCTCTGTTTCATTTTTACTTGAGGTTGCCTGGAGGCATAAAACTATGCTCAAAGACCTGTTTCATTTTTTACTTGAGGTTGATGCAGAGAGAGCATAAAAAGAAAAAACTATCCTCGGAACCTCTATTTCATTTTTCTTGAGGTTGCCTGAGGGAACCTAAAACTATCCACTCGAAACCTGTTTCCTTTTTATGAGGTTGCCTTGAAATAAAAACTATCCTCGAGACCTACATTTCATTTTTTAGCAGGGGTATTCTGAGGAGACACAAAACTATCCTCAAAACCTCTATTTCATTTTTTTAACGGTTTCTAGCGAGGCAAAACATCCTCGAAGACCTGCATTTCATTTTTAGCAGGGAGTTATTCGAGGAGATGCAAAAACTATCCTCGAAACCTCTTCTTGATCATGGAGTCCAAGAGGGACAATGCTGCGGAATGACACCATGTCCAGGGGACAAAGCTCGGTCATGGCTTCCAAGGGTCTTCACTAGAAGGAAGAAAAAAACACTCTGGAAGGGACACATGTCGGTGCTTGGCTTGAGGGTAAGGAGATCATGCTCTACAATCCCTATCGAAGAGATCACCATGTCAACCTCACGGATCTAAATTGTTAGAAGTTAAAGCCATGGGTGACAATGCCACAGGTCAATTATGTGGCGAGGAAAATAATGTTTGCGTATAATAACCATTTAGGGAGGCAATTCAGTTGGGGTCAATAAATGAAAGTTGATCAACAGTCACAACTAGTCCCGCTCATTGAGGAAGAATATCACACACAAAAAGAGTAAGACTACAATGGCACTGCATGGGCGCAATCTCGTCCAAGGGTAAAGAAAAATCCAAGGGGTCTTGGACTACCATGACATCAATAGAAGACAATTTTTCCCTCCCAAAGTTATAGAGGCTGAAGGGTCCCTAAAGGTTGACTATAGTTCTTGTTAAAATACTGATTACGTATGGCAGCACAAGTGGACATTAATGCTTGCCCAAGCAATAGAGGGACAAAATACTAGCAGACTGAACCTTCTATATCTATGTTTGGTAGCGTCACAGACCACAAACACATCTTATGTCTGGAAAGAGATGTAAGAGGGAGATGAGGAGTCCGGTTAATTTTTGTCTCAATCAAAGCGGATGGCCTCATTACTTGGGGTTCCACGGAGAAGGAGGAATACCCACGACCGCGGCCAGTGCTGTATCAATGAAAGCGATAGAAGCGTGCTCGAGTTTACTCTCTGGCGGAAGTAGGATTGGCCGATGGAGATCAGATGCGACCATTTGAGTTTCATTCTCAAAGGGAGAATGGGGCCGGCAGTGGAAGCAGATCCTTTGCTTGGGTTTCACTCTCTAGCGGGAGAGTGGGGTTGACCGAGGATGGTATCGACTCAACCACTTTGTCAAGCGAGTTCCAGCTAAGGGCGTGACAGTTGACGACATGATCAACAGTTATTTGGTGAAGGGACGGGTGATCCTTCTATTCAACTATTGGAGGTTAGAGAGAAATCTTGTGATAAGCAACTAGAAGTTGGGACTGTGAAACAGTCATGTAACGAATAATTCTGAGGCTTATTCCATATGAGGGCAAAGGTGTGTGAGATGACTCCTTTTGCATAGCTGCATGCGAACTTGACTCTACTTTTCTTCTTCCCAACCGTGTATCATATTTGGTTGGTCGTCGACATGTTGTTCGAGGCGGCAGGCATGGGTTCTTGAGGAGCATGTATACAATACTTCTATAACCTTGGATAGACCGGGGAAATCCTTAAAGATGGATACCCTTACAAAGCTTACAAGGGTACTTGGAAGCTTCGGTTGTAGAACCAGTCTGCGACATCATCAACACTCCCAACCACGATTATCGATGGCAGTTTGTTTTCCAACATGTTTGGCAGTGGTTGGCGGTTTGGATCCTTGTTTAGTTTTCTTCTTATTATTGGCCCCCGTTTCTTACCTTCTTCTTATTCCATAAGTTTTCGGTTCGAGAACTTTCCTTCGGCCGAAGAAGATGTAAGCAGGAAGAGCTGTGACTACAGCGAAGAAAGGTGAAAGACTAACTATGGTGAGGAAGGTGAAGGATCCAACATGAGGTTGATGTTCTTGGAAATTAAGCATAGTGAAGCACTGCGCATTGGAGGATGACACAGTGGAAAACAACCACCGCAGAATTGTGAGACCTGGAAGGCCGAAAGTAGCGATGTGAGGAGGACCAATGTTTAGATAATAAGGAAAAACAAAAGGTACCCCAGGAGCAGAGGTTCCTTCATTGGACATTTACGAGGCCGGCGCCATTAAAAATAAAAAATCAATCTAGAGTCCACTAGGGGAAAACAAACAACACATGCTAAAAATCTGGGAAGCAAACAAAACAAACAAAACCTTCTCACAATGAGCATACTAGTTGGTGATGAAATCCAGCGTCACGGGAATAAGAAGGGGATGAGATAGAAGCGGGTGGAAAAGTTAAGTTGAGGACCTTCTTAACAGACTTACACACTAGTGCAAGATCCCACACATAAACGCGTGTGGATACCCTCGAAAGAACTGAGTGAGTTTGGCCGTCGATTCAGTCAGAGTGAAGACTTGCCCCTCCATGAGTCACCTCATGTAAGAACCCTAGAAGATGGGACACTAAGGTTACCACAGAAACAACAATAATGCCCAGGAAACAATCGGCCGGTCCAGATCCACCTGCGCCAAGGCGGGTATCGAGCCCAAATCAACTCAAAGGCACCCTCATCGTGGGTATACCTCCGAGTGATCCCGTAATACATGCAATCTCTGCAGTACACCAACAAAGCGAGGGGTGATAGCTTCTGCTAGTCTCGATCACGACCTACGTGCTTGACCCTTGTGTTAGAAGGCTTTGAGAACAAAATGTAATAGAGGTGATTTAACGAGCTCCCCTAACTCAAGATTCTATGTTTGTTTTGCGACTTTGGAAAGTTATCTTCACACCTATTCAAAACCCTACAACTAATCAATGTAGGTTTGCTTCTGGAAAATATAAAATGTCTAATCAATTTTATAAACGCTTTATTTTATGGTACATTTGTTACTCAAAGGGAGATGCGTGGACAATATGGTGTTTTATTGGGCTTCGAAAATTGATTATGCAAGATATGAAGATCATGATCTTTTTATTTCGATGAAATTTATGCTACGATAAGGAGAAACATTTATCATTCCCATATGTATGATGTCCCAAAATATATTAAACTCGTCAATATCAATCCGTACCAATTTCGTACCACTTCAAATGCAAGGATGCCTACAATCTAATATAAAACAAGAACTTAAATCTTTTTGTTTCAAAATTTTCACTAAAAGCTATAATGAACTTTCTTAAATCAACGAAACCCAAACTAAAAGTTTTCTTTTAAAGCAAACTATTCGGAAGAAAGAAATCTGATCTTTCCTAAACAATTCTAAAGAAAACTGCGGCTTTATGGTGAAGAGACACTCAAAGCAAGGCTGATGTGAAATAAAGCGACAAAGTGGCTAAAAGCAATTCAAAGGATGTCAAGCGGTGTAAGTAGATCAATATGAACTCCAAGATCAATCCGACTAATCAAAGCAGGTGAATGGCAAAAATGCCAAGACCCAATCAAGAATTTTCACAAACAGAGTTATGGCCTAGAAATGGGGGTGCGGTCTGCGAGTGGAAGTATTCTCGTAGGCTAGATATTGGTAGGGTGCGAGAAGTTCTCACCTTGAGCAGGTAGAGGGTCACGAACATCAATAATTCTCCTTGGTACTAAAGGGAAGTGCGGTCTTGAGGAATGCACGTAAACAAACAAGAAGGGGCTAAAATTGAGTAAGCGTTTGAATCGAGGAGGAGGTCTTAATGGATCTCCACGGACTTCGAGACAGGAAAACAAGCAATCAAAGCAAGGGGAAACTAGAATAACTAGGAAAAAATCCATTCCACAGTGGAGTCCTGGAGCTGTTTGAGGATTAATCGAGTAGTCAGGACACAAGCGATCTCCCTAGATCCACACGGATCTAGAACAAAGCAGGACATAATACTACTCTTTCCCTATATCTAGTCTATTTAGTGAATTAAATTGGAAGTGAGAATAAAAGACATACCTTATAATCAATTCCTATAGTCTTTGTTGCTCACTCTTCGCTCCAGTAGCTCTAGATGCGGTCGAGATAAAACAACACAAAACCAACCAAAGTGAAACAAATAGTATATTCAGCTAATCTATACATATGATGATCAAGGAGTTATGTAATAAGGTAAAATCTAACTTTATGGGAAGAAACATGTCTGTGTCATATTAAATGTGAAAGAGGGATTACAACACTTGTGATGTATTAAAGTCCCTTCCAAGCGTCATGGATTTCCCCACACTTCTTGCTCCAAGTTTGGAAACCATAGATCCGATAATACTCACAATCTATCTTGACGAAACAAATCTCAAAGCCACTCTAACCAAGCCAATAATTCCAAACCGAACCCTTTCTCCATGAGAGCTCCTCTCTTTATAAGTTGAAGAGGGATAGGGTGAGGAGGTTAGGATGATCCCACTAAATCCTTGAAAGTAAGATCCAAACCGTAAGGTGAGGAGGTTAGGATGATCCCACTAAATCATGAAAGCGAGTAAGATCCAAACCATTCGGATGCCATCTCACCATAGAAGCTTCTCCTTCTAGAAGATTTGAGAAAACGATCGTTTTTCCCACGTGCTGACATTCTCGCACCCTAGCTATAGTGCAACTTGCAAACTGTTCGCACCCTGGCTATAGTGCAACCTGCGAGAATGGGTCATTCTCGCACCCTGCCTATATAGAAACCTGCGAACATCCTTTTTTATAAGGTTTTTACATAGGAAAATGCAACTTCTTTTCTCAGGAAAAGTTCTTCTCCCTTCTCTCTTTAGGAACTCAGGCCACTGACCCCTCTAAAGGCATCAGATAGGTTTACATCATTAACGATCATAGGGATGATGAAAATAATGTGTAATAGGTTTGCCTACCCTTTGATAGACATCGCATCTCTGACAATACTCTTTCGAGTTGATGTGAATCATTGGCCACCATAGTCTTGCGCGTAATACCTTCTCCACGATATATTTTCCTGCATAATGACCTCCTTCCATTCCCTCGCGAGCTTCTACTAATATTCTTGGTCATTCGTGCTGTAACATGTACCTTCGCAAGATGTTATCTGCACCCATTATATATATATGTCCTGCAATCAGTTGATAATCGACCGCGCGGACTACCAGATTCTTCTTTTGCGCAGTGGTATATTATTGCAGTGCAGTACCTATGGTCAAGTACTAGATGATATCTGCAAAGTATTCATCAACAATCTTTAATGAGAATAACTGTGCATCTGGAAAGTTGTTTTCTAAATTCGTAGGTTCTTCTCCATTTTTTACCCTAAACAAGTCGGAAGGTCCTGCATTCAGTTTTCCTGGTTTAACTAGTACGTCAAAATAAAATTCTTGAAATAGCAGTAACCATCGACAAATTCTCCACCCCAACACTGGCTTGTTAACTAGGTGTTTCAGGGCTGAGTGATCTGTAAACATCTTAAAGTGTTTTCCCAACAGGTAATGTCTAAACTTCTGTAGTGCATAGACTATGGCTAGGCCGTCTCTTTCTTTCGTGTTATAATTATGTTCCGAGTCACACAAATTTCTTCTTGCGAATGGTATTGGGTGATCCTAGTATCCTTCTCTTGGCTGTGCTAAGATAGCTCCCAGTTCTATTTCTGATGCATCTACATGCACATGGAATGTCTTTTCCCAGTCTGGAAATACTAGTATTGGTGCGGTAACCATCTTTTCCTTTAGGGTATCCAAACCGTGTTGACACTCGTCATTCCATTGATAATTTGTATCCTTCCTTAACAACTTTTCCATTGGTGTTGTGATCTTCGCATATCCTTTGATGAATTTCCTGTAGTATCCTGTGTGCCCTAACGTTGCTCTTAGCTGACAGATTGTTTTTGGTGCTGGTAAGTTAACAATGACTGTAATCTTTGTTGGATCCACTAGCAAGCCTTTTTTTGATACTATATGTCCTAATAGTATCCAAAACGGTGTTCCAAATATGCATTTCTTGATGTTCATTAATATCTGGCATTGTCTACATCTCTCTAGCATCAGTCATAAAACTTCCACATGGTTTTTCAATAGACTATAAATTGTCCAGTCATCCAGGTATACTTTGAGAAGTTGATGGATGAATTCCTTAAATGTTGCGATGACCACTCTGGAGAATATTGCGGGTGCATTCCTCAGTCTAAATGCCATGACTATGTACTGATAACATCCCCATTCCAACACAAACATGGTCTTGTGTATGTCCTCCTGTGCTATCTTAATCTGATGGTAGCCTGAGAATCCATCAGTGAATGAGTAAGCTTCATGTCCCCCCACATTATCTAACACTTCATACGTGAACGATGTAGGGAATGGGTCGTGTAGGCATGCATTGTTCAACTTCCTCAAGTCGACACATATCCTGATCCCTCTTCCTTGTTTCTTGTCCTCTACTACCATCAGGCTTATCCATTCTGATTCCTCGATTGGTTTGATGATGCCGGCTTCGAGCATTTTGTCGATCTCATATTTAACTTTCTGTTTATATATGGGGTTCAGTTTGTAGGGTCGCTGTCTAATAAGTCTAGCTTTAGGTCTGAGTGGTATCTTGATCTCTCCTAATTCTATGGCTATACCCTTCATCTCTGTAAATGTTGTGGGAAAAATGTATCTATATTTGCGCAACAATTTTGTGATTATTTCTACTGTTTCCTCATCCCAGTAATCTCCAATGTTGGCCATTTTGGTCTACTCAACTGTGTTAACTTTCTTTACCTTGATTGGTATGAATATGACTTCTGATTCTATGGGTGGTCCTTCCACATCTCTTTCGCCTTCTACTTTTTCGATCTGAATATCGCATTGATTATCTTCATCTGGTACTTCTTCCTGTACATGGTAACATGACAATAGTTCCTTGTCTGTCCTTTTATTCCACTATTTCTCTTTTGTGATAAATTCTATTTCTAGTTCTTTGATGAATATTACTCCTCTGATTCGTTTGAGGGTTGTGTCTATGTTGGGGTTCTCATGCTTGAATGAGAAAGTGATTGTGAAGTTTTGTTGCAATTTCCTCCATGTTGTAGTTCCTTTGCACAATTCATGGTCTATCTACCAGTTTGTTGGTATGCCCTCTAAAGTATGTATGAAGTGATGAGGCCATTCCTCCAGTGGTGTCATTTTTCCACAGCGTTTTGCACTTCGCCAAGTGTTCCGCTGGTGCCTCTTGTCCTTCGTATTTCTATTGTTTGGTGTATTCCTATTCTGAGCCAAACCTTATGTGCAGTATTCACTTACATTGATACCAGTCTGTGATGGTCTCTTTATGTGCGCCCCACCATCTTGCGTGTGTGGCCTTGAGTGCTAAGTCAAGTGCTAACAATCACTGGTTTTCTAATACTTCATCTTCATATTGTGTCAAGAATGTTTCCAAATCATTTACTCTGTGGAAACTGGGTGGTTCTCTAATTTCTGTGCCTACCCATCTTACTGCGCAGTCTATCCTTGCACATATTCTCATGGATACTTTGTGTACCCTCTGTTGCCAGTTTTCCAACCCAGTGTCTGAGTCTATTGTATATGAAGTAATGCTTCGCCAACTGAGTACCCCATATACAGTTGGGTTTATGTAATCCTCATCACGCGCAGTTGTTTTGTACAACTGGATGATCTCCTCTAATTCCAGGCAAGTGGGTTCTACGAATCTATCTCCTTCCGATGGATCTAGTGGTGCTATGACCCTGTATTCTCTGGACTCAAATATCATTTTTTTGGTTTTCAAATTGATTATGGCCTGGTTTTCAAACGCCCAATCTAGAACAAGCAATGTCGGGTAAGGTGTTGTGTCGTCCACTATTTAAATGACTTCAAAATCTTCTTTAGTGCACACTCCATCAAGATCTATTGTCACTCCTTTCAGTCTACCTATTGGTAGGATTCTATGTTGGTTTGCTAGTTTCAATTGGACATTTGAGTATCCCAGTGTTGGCTCTCCCATACATTTCCATTTATTCTTTGGTAATACATTCACTTCGGATCCTAGATCTAGTATGATGTCTCCCATGTTGAAATCCCCAATGTTAGCATTCAATTGAAATTCCATGCTTGTTCTTCTTCTTGTGTGTAGGTGGTTAATGGTTTTTGGTTCTAGCTTTTCTTCCATCTCGCTGCTACATTTCTCTAGTATGTTTTGCAATATTTTCATAGATGAAGGATCACTTAATACTTATACACATTATTGCAAAAAGCCTTTGAATGTACTAACTTTTCCCTTGGGTTACATTATGTTGGTATGATCCAGTGAGGGTGGCATCTCATATTTTGGGGCTTCCTTGCTTTGTTGTGCAGTTGACGCTATGTCCTCCTTCTGAAATTCTTGTCGGGATTCTTTAAAGATCTCATTTTCCTTTTGCGCGTCGAACTGCTTCTTGGGGTCAGTGTTCTTATTTACCCATTGATTCTGCGCTGGTTTCTGTCGAACTGTGTCATTTCCTGTTTTCGTTCCTCCACGAGTGACTATATTGATGCTTCGTCCATCATCCCTTGCTTCGGCTGAAATCTACTGAACATTCTGATTGTTCTGGTTCCTCTTTTCCTGAATCTTTACTAGTAGTGTCAGACATTCCTCTGTATCATGGTCCGATATGCGACAATACATACAAGTTTCTCGCGGAAGTGGACATTCCCGTGAATAATGTCTTAGTTGTTGACAATCGTGACATGTGACTGGTCCTCTACCCCGTATGAAACCTCCTCTGGCTCGTCCACCACCTCGGTAGCCTATTCGGTCACCTCTCAACACGTTATACTGTGGTTCCTTATTGTACTGGGCAGCATTGTACTAGGGCTATGTCGGGTTATACTGCGGTTGCACGTTATTGTAGGGTTGTTGCGCAATATTGTACTACTGCTCCACAGTGTTGTATGGAGTTGAGGCTTGATTGAACTGTGGCACTGCTTGCCCAGTCATCATTTTATCCTATACCATGTATGCATCTGATGCTCTCTCCGACATCAGGTCCATAGTTCTGCAATCTTTGTCATCATGGCCCACTGACTTACAAAAGGTGCAATATGAATTCTTTGGAACAGTCTGGTATTTATGCATCATCGTGCTGTGATAAGGGTCGTGACCCGGTTTCTTGCATATTTCTCACCATAATCCTCCCTTTGGTAGCGTATTTGGCATACCTGTTTCCATATACTGCGATAATGTTGGGCATTCATTCTTGTGGTGTCCTTCTATCCTGCATGTGGTGCACCAAATGACTTCTCGTTTGTCCTTGTTCTTATTATGGTTCAGTTGAAACGTTAAATTCTTCAAAATCTCTTTCAGTTCTTCGATAGTTGGGTCCGTCTGCTGGTACAAGTTATCTTCCAGTTGCAAGGCTGCCTGTAGAGCCTCTACCTACGTCTGAAACTTCTATTGTCGTAAGGGATATTTTAAGTGTGGGAGTAGTGAGTTGACAAACAGGTGTTGATGTTGCATCTCGGTCATAAGGTATTTTAGTTTTCCCTTTAGTCTCTTGAATCTCTGGTCAATCTCCCATACAGACTCTCCTGGTTTCTGTCTTATCTCGATCATCTCGTTCATGTACTGATCCTCTGAGCTTGACTTCTGGAACTCATTTATTAGTAACTTCTTAATGTCTTCCAATGTCCTTGTCATCCCAAGGACACTGTTTGTGTCTAGACTCATGTACCAGTCTAGTGCATGGTCTCTTAGCATAATCGCTAGCTGCGTGAGTTTGGTATCTTCATCAGTGATTTTCTTTGCTTGCCAAATCTTTCCACAAATGAACAAATGCTTCTCAAGGTATTATGTTGCTTCTCCTCAAAATTCTGGTAATATGATAGTGGGATCGTGTCCTGCCATTTTGAATATTGAACTACTACCTCCTCCCTACGTTGTAGATACTTGGCAAGTGTTGCCTGAACTGGCTCATCTAGGTTTTTCTCCTTGCGTATATGTACTTCTTGTTGTCGGATTTCCTCTGAACTTCAGTTGTCTAAACGGTGGTGTTCTCTTTGGTGTATTAGTCACACATGGGTTTATGGGTTCCACACTGACATTAATATGGATAGGATGTCTTCCTTCTCCTCCCATTCTTAGGCCTCTTATCTTCCTCTCATATATTGCGCGCAAGATTTCCTCAATCTTCTCCATAGCCCGGAGATCCTCTACCTCTTCCTCATCGCTCGCCAAGCCTTCCCTCGCGACTACAACTCTCTTCTTGGTATTCACCTTATATTGGTAGGGTAATCCACTACTCGTCATTCCAGATGACACCAATATCCACTTGAGATGGTCATCATCCATCATGATCGGGTCCAAGGGTTCCTCCTCCTTCTTTCCTTTATTCTTACCTCCTTCCATTTATCCTCTCTCTGTTAGTGTTCCCCCCCTTCCCCCATGCACGCAGGGAAGTTTAGTTGTTTGATTCCATTGTCATTACACCTTTGTTGTATAGAATTATCTTAATAGAAGTATATAAGGATTGAATATACCTTCCTCGAGGGCCACATAGAAATTCTTTCTCTATTGCGTTGTATGACTTTGTTGTGTCAACTACGAATTTTGTGATGAAACCTGCCACAATACTGTCAAGCCAAAAGTCTACTGCCCGGGTGAATTTGTAGTTCACCTACTATAATTGCTCAATCTATACCAGAGTCCAATCTAGATGTCGGATCCAGTTCTTCGTGTGGTTATCCTTCAACCTTAGTATCCACTCCTGTAGTAGATGCAAAAAATCACAGAAAAAAACTTCGTGTAAATCAATAAATACGTATTTATCCAGATATTTGCGAGGTGTGATCCTAGGGTTTCTATTGTCTTTCTGTGAAAACTCTATCTCTTTGGTTCTCAACTATCCTTCAATTTCTGCTTTCGCGAGGTTCCAAGGTCTCAACATTCCCTTTTAATGGCTCCTTTCTCTTCTTGTTTCGCTCATTCTTTTCTCATTCAATCTATCTCATCAAATCAATCCTCTCTTGTTCCTATTAACACGGCAATAGAACCTTTTGTTTTTTATCACTTTCCTTTACCATCTGAGTTATTGACCCAAGGTTCATGTCTTTTAGGTTTCCAACAAAGCCTCTAAAACTATCGGCCCTCCTGGTAAACCAGAGGGCAACACAGTACACAGAGTGCACTGTGCAGTCTCACCCGATATAGCTTTAAATGCGTGGCTGTAAGACTCAGGTGTTTACAGCCTAGGATTGAGTATGAGATAGGGGTTTATTATTCAGAGCCATATACTATGAATGGTGATTGCAATCCACTATTACTCACGGGTGCGCATTTATCTTTCACAGTTTATTTCCCGAACAACACAATCGTATTTCATAACAATGTATTAACTCATTCATTAATCATAACAACTAACTTTTGAAAGAAGACAAAGATATGCATGCATTCATCACATTATACAGATATTACCGTGGTTCACCCCCTCCTGGGATACGTCCACAAAGATTTGGCTCTAGGCTCTTTTATTATGGTAGTTCTGCATCTCCAACGCCACGCGCTTACATTTCTCCTCAGACTGGTAAGATTTGTATGAGGCGAACTAGATCGCACCAAGATCCACAATCTGTGATCTAATCCTCATATCTCCCTTCTCTCCTCTATTTTTAGCTCAACAAATTACAAAATTGGTTCGTAACAGTATTACATAACACATCAACTCGTACATAACTATGATGGAATACTACAAAATCTGAACTAACACAAAAGCAAACGAACCTCTATATGATACCTACGTATATATATTTATATATATTGGGCTCTTCAGCCATTTACAATCATATTACCAAAACCCTGACCCTACCGACGTTAGGTATTCCTCCCATGAGCGCATGTTGTTCTTCCTCCAACTGTCTCTTTCCTTGTGCACATTTTCTTGCATGCATACGTGGTTTTCTTCCTCTAACTATTACTTCAGTTTCTGCATGCTTTATTTCCCACGATCATCCTTATTTCCACTTCGACCTAGTGCCAACAGTCATCATGGTGGTATTTGATTGCCTTTCCAAGTATGCTCATTTATGTGCTCTTCAACACCCATTTACAGCGTCCACAGTGGCTCAACTTTTCATGGACTAGGTCTTCAAGCTTCATGGCATGCCGCATTCTATTTTTTTTCATCGCAACCCAACTTTCACCAACAATTTTTGGCAAGAACTATTCAAGGTACAAGGCAACCAATTGCATCTCAGCACAACTTATCATCCCTAGACAGGTGGTCAAATTGAAGTTGTCAACAAGTGTTTGGAAACATATTTGAGGTGTTTTGCATCAGAAAAGAAAAATCAGCGGGCTCAATGATTACCCCTAGCCGAATGGTGCTACAACAATTCATACCATACAACTACCCACATGACTCCTTTTGAAGTGGTATATGGACAAAAGCCACCGTCAGTTCTCTCATATTTACCAGGTGTCTCGAAGGTCCAAGAGGTTGACCAAACACTTATAGTTTGAGAGGTTATTCTCCATACCCTCAAAGAGAATTTGGTCATGGCCCATAATCACATGAAGCAACAAGCAGATCAAGGTCGCTCTTAACGTCATTTTGTAGAAGGGGATCAGGTGTTTCTTCGACTTCAAACTTACAAGCAAACTTCCCTCAAGGCCGACCATTGTCAGAAGCTCGTGCCCAAATTTTATGGTCCTTATACAGTTCTCAAGCGTGTGGGATAGGTGGCCTATCAGTTAGTTTTTCCCAATCATTCTAAGCTACATCATTTTTTTCATGTTTCATGCTTAAAGAAGGTGATTGGGACTAAGTGCCAAACTCAAACCAACCTTCCCGAGTTGGACGAAGAAGGCGTCATTTGGCTACAACCACAAGAAGTTTTGGACCAGCGTGAGCGTCGCCTGCATTAGCGAACCATTAAGGAAGTGTTAGTCCAGTGGAAAGATACAACTCCAACAGATGCCACTTGGGAACCAACTACCATTCTGCTGCAATTTCCACATCTCAAGCCTTGAGGACAAGGCTGTTTTTAAGGGGGAGAACATGTTAGGTACCTAACCCCTCACATAGGTAGAACAATGTATTCCGATGTAATAAAGGTCAATATTAATAAGGCTTTGCAATAAAGTAGAATAAGTCGAATGTAAGAAGATCTAATAGAAGTTTCTGCTTCTAAAAGGATCTTCCTCTAGATGGTTCTATTTATAGACATATTTAGTATAAATAGGAGTCGAGGGTATGAGAACCCTATCTTGGATATTATTGTAATAGAGCTCTTCTCAACTAGAGGTTGCCCCCTCGAAGAGGCCTACGAACATTGCTCTCAGAATCAAAGTTCTCTTTCTGGTGTTATTTTGATATCATTTCAGTGTTATTGTGGTGTTGTTATGGTTATATTGTTGTTTATCTTCTATTTCTAGCATTTTATTTATGTTCTGCATACTTTTTATATCTGGAATATTACACCCAATTCAACGTCAGATCCAGACTTCACATGAAAACCACTAGTCACTTCTACACACTAGAGATTGTACATATGTATGTATGTTTCATCTGGTTGGAAAAGACCCTCTTTGGCCAACAAAGCATCTTCTTCCTCCCAGTCAACATCCAGAAGATTTTCCATGTCAACCATCTTGTATGCAGTGTTAACCTCTTAGGCATTGATAACAGGGAAAAAAGATAAGCGTGTTAGTGAATATTCTGACTGCTTCCACCTACCCTAGGCCTCCACTAAAGCAACGCTCCTCTCCCTCCACTCCATCATCAAGTTAAAGTTAAAGTTATGTAAATGTTTAATATCTTAAATTATATTATAAAATGAGTTAATAAGTGGTTTTTATTAAAAAAAATAACTGAACATATTACAAAATGAATTAATAAATGGTTTTCATTAATAAAAAGAACTGACTCAATAATTTATTTTTATGATTCATTATTATTTTTAAAATAACTAAGATCTCTAAAACCAGTATAGATCTATCTTAAGTGTTGAGAGGGATTAAATCTCTAGAGGTGCAAACCTTTAATCTTTTCTTAA
>SNQJ01S0071841.1:52219-82231 GCA_010110895.2 Picea sitchensis | reverse complement strand
GGGGGGGGGTCCGGAATGAAGTAGCGTCTAGGTGGGCCCCATCCCTACGTGGCATCATCTCATTGCATCTTACATCTCCACTCCAAACATTTACCGCCTACCATTTTTCCAACTCACCACCATCATCTAGATATGTCACATCCAAAAACCACCCTTTGCAAGTTCCATGTCATGACCCCATCAACATGTCCCATCCATCTAACTGTTATGGGTCATATCTTTTCGTTCACCCCCAAATCACCATTCTGCATGTCAACCAGATACACATGTCAAACATCTTTCACCCTTCCCTCTCATGCTCTAAAGGATATGTTAACCATTTATTACTAGCCACATACCCGTTGTTCACCTGACCTATCCTTTTTCGCCAAATGGACACCCGTTCACTAAATCCCAACCCCATTTCGGTCATTCGCATTGCACTCAAACTCCATGCCTATCAGAGACTCATTCGCCTTCACCTCTGCAACATCTCTTCCAGCATTATCTTTTGCCTACTAACGTGTGCTCAGTGCGTAGGTACCGGTGGAAATCAATGGTTCCCAAAAGTAAAAATTCAAATGTGGAGGAAAATCCTTTTCTCCCACCTCCTGTCGATCTCAATCGAATCCCATTAGTAG
This sequence comes from Picea sitchensis, assembly GCA_010110895.2. Classification (NCBI taxonomy): domain Eukaryota; kingdom Viridiplantae; phylum Streptophyta; class Pinopsida; order Pinales; family Pinaceae; genus Picea; species Picea sitchensis. Next base: position 81,611 of record SNQJ01S0071841.1, on the reverse strand, counting down.
ACAAAGACTATTTAATATCAGAAACCAGGTCTGAATTCGACTTTGTTGAGCTACAATCGTGGTTCAAAGACACCTTCATCGAACATAGCGATGAAATTGGGCTCTGACAGTCAAGTCTCCCTCTGTATCTTTTTCCCCAAGTCTATCACTTTCCCGAATTCACTCTCAAATTCCAAGCGCACTACCCCCCTGATCAGAGAGCCATAGTATCTTTGACTGGAGATACCTTTTTCATTATTACACCCGAGGCCATTGATCAAATGATACAGGTACCCAGAGAAGAACTTTGTTCTCCCCTCACAATTGAAATTCTGACAGAAATGTATCATAACCTGTCTTTTCCCCAGAGAGCAAAAATCTTTGAGTTGTTCCTCCCACAAGATGCCCAATTCCCTAAGAAGAATCCTCCCTATCATTCATCCATATTTTCTGAAAATGGAAATCAGATTATCTCGACATTGTGTTGTTTCCTCGGTTACTTCTCAGATGAATGGGTGGATGAGCCTATCCTAGTTTTCTTTTCCATTTTCTCTGTTGAAGGGAAAGTTTCCATCCAGTTTTATTATAACAGTTTTCTGTCTGAGAACCTGCATGAGCAACTATCAAATTTACCTATAGAAGGCATGTTCCGGTATTCTTCAATATTGGCCTACATGTTTATGTTCTATCAAGCAGAAAAAATTCCTTTTCTCATGTAGAAAATGGACAAGGACGGAAAACCACAAGGAGTGACTCTATGGACGTCGTTGCTTAGAAGAAACTCCATTGAGTTCAGTTTCAAACAATTCATCGAGTTGTTTTATCACCCAGTGGTGGGAATTATCAATGGAATACAAGAACTGAGGATATAGGTGTGACCACCCAAAATTCACAAGGATTTGTAACCCTGAGCATTTTCAAAAAATATGACATGATTAAAAAGAAGAACTAGAGGCTGACCAGCAACACTTACGCTTAGTTCTGGAAGCAAAACTCCACAGCACAACATAGACTGTTCTTACCTTTTGACATAGATAAAGGAAGAATGCATCTAGCATTTCTGCAGTCACAGGTGCCTCAACCCAAAGAGATCACTGACTACAAAAGGTCAACTATTGTTTTTGACCCCAAACAAGTCCATCCGACTGATCATATGGATTTTCACAGACAGACAGAAGAAATGGTTTTCTCCACCTTGGCACATGCTTCCTTTGCAACAACGAAGTTACAGATATCCCTAAACAATGTTCAGACCCAATTGAAGTTGGAAAAGATATCCTCTTTTGCAAAGGATAACAGAATAAAATCCTTAGAGGAGTTGGTGCTCAAGATTGGGTATGATCCTTCAAATGTAAAGGCAACAGAGGAAATGATAAAGAAAAATAATTCTTACATTGCATCTCTGAGAAAACAACAGAAATTGCCACCAACAGAGGATTCACAAGCTAAAGAAATAGTTGAGGCAGATGATGAGAAAGAGGAACGGTTGAAGTTAATCATGCAACAGAACGCACATATAAAGGAAATGGAGGAAGAATTGGAAAGGTTATTGAAAGAGAAGGAGAAATAAACCCTGATGGAATTTATTCCATTGAGTGTAGTTCCCCTGGCAGAAGTTAGTACAATAGTTGTGCCAATGACCACTACAGTAGAAATTTCATCGGCAACTCCATTGACAACATTGGAAAAGACTGTGAGGATAGCAAAGTCCATGGAGGAGATGAATCTGCAAGGAAAAAAGATCAATAAGATTAAAATGGAGGTTGAAAGTCTCCAGGAACTCAAGTCTTCCTTCCAAACAACATACAATGTTGAGAGACAAGCATCAGAGAAGCTTAAGAAGGAAATACAACGGCTCCAGAAACAAACAGTGGCACATAAAACATTAGCAGAGGCTAAGGAAAATATCTGGACAGACATCTCCAATTCCATAAACGATATTTGGCCCATGGTGCAAATCATGTTTTAATAACATGATCTGGTGCTAAAGAGTAGGTAGGCCATTGACAGGATAAGAAGAGAACTGGATGAAATCCCCTCGACAACTAACAAGATCATCAAGTTTTTGAATTCAAAAACGAAGGAAGAGCTTGAAGAACTGAAAATTGAAGATAGAACATACACTATCCTCGAAGTAAAAGGAGTGTTGACCAAAATAGGATTAATGTTACAGTTGGAGGAGAAATCTCATAACATGGACATTGGAGTTCATAGATTTTTTAACAAGCTTGAAGCCTTACAGAAAAAGGGCCTCTCTGGCCTACTTGTCCTAAATGATAAATTGATGACTTTATCTGATTATAAGAAAAAGATTTCCACCATGGCCAAAGACAGTTCCACGTTTTCAGGGATAAAGGGCAGCATCACGGGCAAAGCTTTCTTGGAGACTTTGTAGCCTGACCTCAACATACAACAAGAAATCAAGTACATTTTCCTCACCAAGCCAACGTTTTCTAAGTACACTGAGATGGATGAAAACTACCACCAGCTATTGAAAGTTACCATACCAAGCACACAAAGATGGGATGAGATGTGCAAATTGATTGAGTAAAGGTAAAGGTCTCGTCCAACTCAGCGTCCAACAAAGTCAAAGTCATATGAATGACTCACCAATGGTCTTCCCCAAAATCAGCATGAGAGATTCGACACATCATCATCAGTTACTACATTTCTACATTTTGTTAGCTAGTTAGTTAGACTCGGAGTCTGCCATGTCCTGATCATTAATGACAGGGTCGTTTGTAACTTTGATTATAAATATTTCAAACTTAGAAGTATTGAGGGTTGATCTTTATGCCCAAGCAAGATTTAATCACTGTAATTTTTATCAAGAGGATTATTACAGTAATACAAAGAGACGTTTCATAGGATTCATGCGTGTTATCTGTTGCTGAAGTTTCCTCTATCTTCGTAAAAAAAAAATCTTTCTCAGTTATCATATTATTTTTCTAATCTAATCTTTAAAAGAAGTTAAAGTTGCAGAATTTTCCATTGTGTACTATGTTCTTAATATTTTAAAGATTTAAATATTTTCCTTTTGATGTTATAACAAAGAAATTCTTAAGTTATTTTTTGTTCTAACTGATATCTCACCTTTTTCAACAATTCATCATTTTTATTCCTAAAGAATCCAACAGTTGCACTATCTCTCCCTGTAAAATGAATCTTCTAAAAAGTTGTCCTTTGAACTCTATTTTATAACACAGACCCCATAGCCCAATGGAAGCGTAAGTGAAATTCAGCCATTTTATTTAAAAAACAATAGAAATAACTCAGTTCTATTCTTTTTTAACTAGCCTAAGATCTAAAAATCCAAACAAATCTAAATCTTACAGAGAGATCCCTCTGTGAAACTGGTAGGACTAGCTCCTAATTTCAAAGTGGTTGGTTAAGGTTACCTCTGATAAATTTGTTCTTGCCTCACAACAACCTCTGGGAATTTACAGAGTGATAACAGTAGGGATATATAGATAGAAACCTCGTTTATGTTTTAAAGAATATGATGTATAAGTTCCAAAGAAATTGTAACATCCCTCTCTACTAATGATACTATTATTGAATTATTCTTTGAAGACACTTGATTGCAAGTGATATGGTTACGGAACACTATGATTTCATTGAGATTATGGATTATATATGATAATGGTCTGGTGTTAGAATTGTTGATTTTCTTGATGTATATATATGTGTTGACATGTGCTTTTGATAAGTCATCTTGATTGTGCAGGACACATGATAGGTTACAGATATCGGTGGCATCAAAGGGATTCCTTGGACTCCAGAATGAATCAAGGGGTGGCTTGTATTGTCTGAGTATTTAATTATTATGCACATATGGTGTATGATGGATTTTAGTATGATTTATATATATATGGATTTTTGAAATTGTTTTTTATAGTGGATGTAGGATTCAAGATGTTTGCTAATCAGAATCACATAAGGAGTAAAGGGGACTTCCACAGAAAACCAAATATTGAGGGAGAGGGGTGGAAACATCCCTGCCATAACCTATATCACTCTCGTCGTGGCCATAACTGTAGGTTAACGATTACCTAGTTGGGTGGTCCACGATGTCGTGAGGGTAGATTGAGACATTCCTTCACGTAGAGTTATAAGGGGCGTGCAATAAGGAAGATTCATTATTCCTTAGAATCCCTTAGTCTCTCACAACATCGATCGAATGGAGTTTTGACTCCAATGGGTTGGAAAAACTTCCAAAAAAAAGTCAATGCAAGTGGCACCCTTGGAGTACCAGATGCATCTTGAAGAGAATGTCGCACAATTGAAACCTAACTCAATAAACATAGGTGGCATAGAAAACACTAGAATGATTTTGCCTTGTTGGATCAAAATAATTAATTAAAAAAATTATTATTAATTATTAAAGCCAACCAGAAGTCTAAATCGAAGTATAAATTTTAAATAAGGAGATTAATTGAATTGTGACATGAGTAAATATTTGAAGGAAATCAAATGTTAGGAAATAGTAAGTAAAGACCTAAGGAATTGATAAGATGCACAAGGGTGCATGAAATTATTAAAAAGAAATCCTTATTTAGAAATAATTACAACTTGAGAGAATGGGTTATGTATAGAATAGAATTTGAGTCAACCAACTCTAGCATAACTAAGAAGACTCACAATCCAAATCTAACTAAAATCTAGTTAGGAGACACCTATTAATTAAGGGGATTGGGGAACCAAGAGACATCTAAGAGGGAAATTAGGAAAACATGGGGAAAAGTGAGGAAAAGGGGATTTTAAATAAAAATAAAACATAAATTACTTGATCAACCTGGGGAGAATGTGACAACTATAGTGGGTGAATAATCCTTTAAATGAATTATGAAAATTAAATGAATTATTCATGAGGGACAAATGTCCATGAGAGAGATTTCTATAAAGATATTGATGCATAAGGGAAGAAGATAGAATTTTGGGAGGCACCGTTATGCTATTGAATTTCCGATTGACTGTGTTTTTACTTGTGAGAGTTAGGACTTCAGGTGGGTGAAATGATTGGAAGCTCTTCCTTGCGGGGCAATCCTGGAAGCTATTGTGTTATGGTTTTTGTGTGCTTGTCCCCTTTGTGACTCGGGGGGCTAAGGAGGAAGAAGAGTACCCATAGCATTGACTTGGAGGTACCAGTGAAGTCTCTATGATAAGAAAGTGAAGGAAAGGAAGGAGAGAAAGGTTTGAAAGGACATATTCAACACATAGGTTTCATTGGTTTCTAGTATTTTATATTCTGGTTTCATTTATGTTATGAGTGTATTAGTATAGTAGATTGATTGAGTCACTACAGAATCATTTAAAGGTCTGAGTGCCAGGTTTTGCGTTGTTCCCTGAAATTTAATAATTACCACGTTATGTTTTAATAATATATGTAATTTCAGATGTTTCTCGTACTCTAACCGAGCCTCCTCACCATCATTCTATAATGTGAGTTTTATTGTATATAGTCTATGTTGATGTATGTATTCTTCTCCATGTTGAAGTTGAATGATTAGAGTTTTGTTCGGATTATTTTAGGAACTTAACAATAAATAGTTCATGGGTAAACTAAGGTTTTGGGTCCAAATTTATATCATGAAATTATCTGGTAAATTGAATTAATTCGAATTTTTATGTGGGTCTCCTATCGAAATCGTTGATAAACCCAATTAATAATAACCTATAGTATTTGTGTTTTTTATTTTTAAAACAAGAAAATTTGGGACCATGGAAGGCCTGTTAAAGTCCCTGGAGTTCCGATTTTAACTTGTAGCAGATTAGTCTTGTTTCCTAAAAAAAGTTAGGAATGTGACCAGGAACCAAAACCTAGTTCTAGTAAAAAACAACATTATTCAGGGCATTGGAACTACGGTGCTCCGGAGGGTTCTTAAACTCTACACTCCTTTTTCCCGAAGTGTTAATGGACGAATTCGGTCATAAGCTAAGTTGACCGATATTTATAGGTTACCTAGCCCTACCTGCCTCCTTTTGGTGACTTTTAAAAACTTAATATAATGGCTAGTGGAATTTCTCCTAATGTTAGATTCTACGGTGGAGATCCACTACGAAACTCTAGACTTCAAGGTTTTTCCTTCTTTCATAACCTTAGACAATTCACTTAGACCACCAAACCATCGAAGATATCATAGATATAACAACTTACACTCCTTCTAAAATCAATGAATGTCATCTACTCTAGTGTTTGGAAATCCAGGAGTTCATCACCTTTTGAAAACAACCCCTACGGTCCTTGTTTGTTCTCTAGATCTACAGATCACCTTGACTTCGGAAGTTCATAAGTTCATGCTATTCCTAATTCTTTAATTTACTCCTTAAATTAGCCAGAGAGATGAATCCAATTTAAATAAGAGATCAACAGTCCCTTTACCTTGCTTCGATCTACTGCTAGACGTAACTTTTGGAGCACCGACACATCGAAGAATTGTGTTTCTCTAGATTCAATTCTCTCGAAGTGACAACCTTTGAGAGTGACATAGTAGCTACATTCTCACAATCGATGACATGTCATAACAATGAGAGTGACATGTGTCACTTGAATTAGTGCATATGACATAACCCAAGTACCCAAAATGAGTGCCATATGTCATCTGAAATCAGTTCACAGGTGGTATTGAAACCTCAACTCAGATAGAGTTTATGAGAAAGGGGTTCTGACACTTCGACACTTCAGAGATCTGTGGTTTTTCAACTCTTATCTATTGAAAAATCAAACTCCCTAAATTGCCAAATTATTACGAATCCAATGGCTATCATTCACCACCGATATAGGGTGTATATCCACCTCACGATTCGGTCTTCGAGGCATAGTCATCTAGCCCGAAGGGCCTCTGTTCTCCCTTAGCATGACCGAGAGCTATGACCTTGGCTCAAATTTTTTATTTCTAATTGATTCAATATAATTTAATGATCGTGATTAAATAAATCATGAAGATTGATGACTAGGAAGGATTGTAAAGTCTCGACTAGCATGATGTTTAAACCCTCTCCTAATTTTTGCAATAAAAATTGCTCGTTGATAGTGGGATTGATGCCAATCGTCGATTTGTTTGTAGGTGACGATCGATAGCCAGTTTGGATTGTGGAACCAAAACTGGTGCGACTGTTAACTCAACCCTTTGATCATGCAATGGCTCCCCATCATTGATCTACCCTTATCGAGATTCGATGGTTAGGAATTAATCGAATGTTTATTTGATGATCCTCCTCTACAACTACTAGATCATATGGCTACTATAGCTTTCTCCTGGTTCAATGGTCTTGACTTCTCCCCTGAACCCTACAAACCCTATCCCTCTGGAGCCTTTCCTTGAAAGGAACTCTAGCGATCATTAGTGCATCCCTCCTGAGCTCCATATTCTAATTGTTAAGTGTGTACTATGCACCTCCCTTGTGTATGTTCACATTATCTCTCCTGAGCTTGTACTCCTGAAACTTTTTACCTCTTCTTGACTTGAGAGGGTCTTTGTGCACTTCGTGTACTGTATCTTATGAAGCTTTGGCCTTCAAGGAGCCATCTACGTACTTCTGGAATTGACTCTGGAGGTTTTGCACTGTGTCACTAGAAGAGAAGCTTAAGGCTTCTTACAAAAAAATTAACTCGTTCTTATATCAAACCTTCTTTTGGTCATAGGTTTACTTTCTTCAGGATATGAACTAGTTCATAAAAGTACATAGTAGGCTTATAGTTTCTACCTTTTGCTAAGAGATTTTCTTCGTCATTCTCCTCCTTTTTTAACTTGTGGTATATATAAGATATATAACTACTTGGTTTTATGTTGTAGGTTGGTCACACCTATTCTAGGTAAACATAAGTAATTTGAAACTGTCATAATGATAGATTGTCGATTTAAGGGACTTTGTTTTCCTATAAGGTTATGGCCTTGATTTTAATGAAATTAATTCGCATCCTTTAATGGGTTAGGTGATGAATTATTGAATATTATGTAATTATGTTATGATGAAATGATCTGTTAACATATTTTCTATGTTTGAAGAAAGGTGGTTAAGAACGTTGGAATTTATATTGAATTTTGAAATTGATTGAAAATATGGGAATTAGATACTTCCTTGTTCCTTAGAACATTAACTAGTATTTAAATAGTCAATATGAATAAGACGAATCCTATACTTGATCATTGATTATGTGTCTTTGATGTCCTAATCTTAAAGGATATGTTGGGTGGTAGGTTTGTATGTAATATTATGTGAAGTGACAGATCCTTCAGGATTTAAGTAGTATATAAATCTAGTTGTGTAATGGAATGAAAGAAATAGAATGTGTATTATTGGTACATGCTATAAATTTCTCTCTTGTTCTAATGATTGTTTATTAATGTTTCAAAAAAAAATATTCCTCATACTATTTCTCAAGTACTTATGTGATGTAACAAAAAATTCCTCATACTGTTTCTCATGTACTTATATTATTTCTCAAGTACTTATATGACGTAAAATATAAGGACCGTAATGCCTCATACTTTTCATGATGCGGTTCAAAAGTACCTCGTAGCTTAGGAAGAGATGAATGGTGGGAGTCATGGCAGGACTCTGTCTTGACAAACTGGATAGACGTCGTCAGGAGTGTGACAACATTAGGAACCATCTAGACATACTACAGGGCATCGAGATACACCTAGAGGACCAGTGTTTACAACACCACAATGATAGACTCCTCAGAAGAGGACTCCTTACAAAGGACCACATTAGCAACAATGCCGACTCCAACAATATTTTAGGTCTTTCTAGTAGAACATATTGGGATCACATGTTGTTAGACCAACAGCTTCTACTTAGGGGATCGAGAGCACTGGACAGAAGACTATATGTTGGACATATGGTGAGACACATTACTAGTGAGACTGTATGATTGAGAAGGCTAGAGTGATCAGATCATCAAGACCCACTTCAGTTGGAGATTTGAGCAAGGCTCACAAGATACATGCAATGGTGAACAATCAGGAGGATGAGCATTAGTCCACTATGATAGAGATTTCAGGTATGATAGAAGACCAAAACTATAGTGTATTGATAGATCCAGGTGCTACAAATATATTCATCTATATTGAAGTGCTGAAGAGAATTAAGGTAAATCCAGTCGAGCTGGATGAGTTCAAGTACGTATAAATGACATTGGGTGCTAAACATGAGGTTGGAGGAAAGGTTACAGGTTGTAGCCTTAAATTGGGAGACTTTGTAACAAAGGTAGATATGTATGTAAAGATACTAGGATATTATGACATAGTGATTTGTGTGGATTGTTTGGAATCACATGATGTGATACTTAACTATAAAACAAAACAGTTAAGTTTGGAAAATGATTTGGGACAAAGTAGAGTGATTGTAGGAAGAAACTAGGGGGTGTCCTTGAGGTTCATTTCTTCCCTACAATTGCATAAGAGTATTTGCAAGGGATGTAGACTATATGCAATATTATCACTAAATGAAAAGGGCAAGGTGGAAGGAATAGAAATAATTCCTATAATGCAATAGTTTGTAGACATTTTTCTAGAAGAGTTACTCGATTTACCACCTAAAAGAGAGTTGGAGTTTACAATAGACTTGAAACAAGGAACTGAACCTAATGCAATAGCTCCTTATCATATGCCAATGCCTGAATTGGAGGAAGTGAAAATGAAATTGAAGGAATTGTTGGATTTATGACTTATTCGTCCATGTGTGTCACCTTGGGATGCACCAATTATTTTCATAAAGAATAAGGATGGATCCTTGAGACTTTGTATTATCTATCGTCAACTAAAAAAAGTGATGATCAAGAACTAGTATCTATTTCCAAGAATAGATGATTTGTTTGATTAGATGAAAGGGGTGACAGTATTTTTGAAGATTGAATTGAGATCAAGATATCACCAATTGCATATTAAGGAAGAAGATATCCCTAAGACTTCTTTTAAGATGAGATTTGGGCACTATGAGTTTACAGTTTTACCATTCGGATTGACAAATGTACCTGGGGTATTCATTAGTTTGATGAATGGGGTGTTCCATGAATACTTGGACAAGTTTGTTCATTTTTTTATTGATGACATAGTGATTTATTTTCGTACAAAGGAAGATCATGATGAACAATTGAGGCTGGTCCTGCCGTTCCTAAGAGAAACAAAACTGTACGGGACTATCAAAATGCTCTCTTTACCAATCTATGATTCACTACTTGGGACATATCATATATGGAGAAGGTATCGTTGTGGATCCAGTGAAAGTGGAGGCTATTATTGAATGTCCAACACCAACAAACATACATGAAGTAAACAATTTTATGGGTTTAGCAACATATTATAGATGATTTATCGAAGGATTTTTGAAGATATAAAAACCTATCACGAAATGGTAGAATAAGAACAAGAAGTTCTTTTGGACTGAGAAATGCATGGAAGAATTTCAAAGGCTCAATGATTTGTTGACAATAACATCGATACTAAAATTCCTTGACATGGACAAAGAGTTTTTGGTATGCACAGACACATCCAAGGAAGGGTTAGGAAGAGTTTTGATGCAATACGGTCGAGTGATCGCTTACATTTCATACAAATTGAGAAAGAATGAAGAGAACTATGGAACAAATGATTTGGAGTTATTAGCTATTGTTTACGCCTTGAGAGTATGGAGACATTATTCGATTGGAATTTTTTTTTAATTAAAGATAGATCACTATGGACTGCATCATATTTTTACACATAGTGACTTAAACAGGTGACAAAGGCATTGGTCATAATTGCTTAGCAAATACGATTTTGAAATTTATTACATTAAAGGAACTATTAACTGAGTGGAAGATACATTGAGTAGGAGGCCATGCATATTTTCAATGTTTCCTCTTAAGACGAACCTTTGAGAAAAGATTCTAACTGTACAAACTGATGATGACTGGTATAAGGAAGTTAAGAATAATATTGGACAAGATACGATGATGGTACCAAGGTATGAAGGTTATTCACTAGATGACAATGAACTATTAAGATTTATTGGAAGAATTTACATACTGCCTAACGATGAATTAATAATTTTGATCTTAAGTGAAGCACACCGAAAAGTATACATGGCTCATCCGGGAGTCACAAAGATGAAGGAAAATCTTATTCTTTTGTTGTTCTTGAAGGGAATGAAAGCATATATAATTAGTTACATGGAAAGATGTCTAGAGTTTGAAGACACGATGTGATTTTTGTGGTAGTTGAAATTTTGATGAAGAGGGCATACTTTATTCTAGTGCATACGATGTATCAGGCACTTGATATAGCTAGATTATTTATTAGTGACATTGTGATATTACATGGGGTTCCAAAAATAATCATATCCAATCGAGGATCAATGTTTACAGGACAGTTTTGGACTAGTTTCCAAGAGGCTTTGGGAACACAACTAAATTTTAGCACAACTTACCAGCCAGAGACAGACATGAAAATAGAAAGGACAAACCAGATTTTGGAGGATATGTTGTGTATGACATTGAAACAGACCCCCTGCCCTCGGGCCGAGATCCATGCAAGATCTTCACTAAAACCAAGCCAAGGGTTAATTAAACCCTTTGTTTAAACCACAAAGGTCTTCGGATTTCGGGAGTTGGAGAGTCCCGGTGTATTTCGACATCTCTTGGAAAATGTCGAAATGTCGAACCCCGAAATGGGATTAAGGGATAAGACCCTCCCTTCAGATCTCTTCTTAATACGACCACAGCTAGGGCTAAGCGATAGCGCTCTTCGTGATTCACGACTTCACAAGTTGGGGTGTTGAACTCTCATGCTCCTCCCTTGCAAAACTCTGAAACATGATAAGTCAACAGATTGTTGACTTCTCCCAAGCGATGCACACTCGCCACCTATCTCCCACTAGGCTTCGTCTTTCGAAACTTGAGAGAATAGCCAACAGTCGTTCCTCTCACCTTACAATTCCCCGAACTCCGAAATTTTGCCTTTTGGTGAGATCGACGGCCTTTCGATATTTCACGTACCAGGAGGTTGAAACTCTCAATTCCAAAATCTCTTGTCACGCCAACCCCCGAATCTCAAAATAGATCTATCGGCTCCGTTCTTTCAGGATTTCACAAACCGGGAGTTTGAAACTCTCGACTCCAAAATCACTTGTCGCCTCTACTTCCCGGACCCCGAAATGCCAAAATGGACTCAATGGCTATTGGTCCCAGAACAAGTCTTGGTCCTTGTGACGGCTTCCTCCTTGACCACAGTCCGACTCCAAAGACACATCACATTTCACAACTTCAGGGTTTTCAATGCAAAGTGCCCCACTCCTTGTCATCGGAATTGCCGAAATATCGAACCCCAAATTGTTGAAATGCCAAAATTTTACTCCAAAGGGGAATCAACGGCTCTTGTTACTTCTCATCCAATGGTCGCTACTCCTCCTAAGATTCTAAGTTCTAAAAGACACTCAGCCTTAATCTTCTCATAGATCTGTGAGATCCAATGGTCCACGGGATTTTCGTCACTTCTTCCATGCAGAAGTTTCACCGTTCGTTCACTCTTCTTCAAGGATCTCTAGCCAAAATGGCTTGGCGTCCTTCCACCTGAACTTGACTTCTGTGAGATGATTTCAATCTCTGCCTCCCTTTGAACACTTCAAAGGTGCTATCCCTCCTGAGCTCTCACTTGCAAACTCAAGCCCCAAAAGGAATCTTGCTTTCACTCCTTGCGACAACATTCAAATAACCTCTGGTTATTTGAGTCTTCGACCCTTTGCACTCTTGCAACAGTGGTCCTTCATCCTTCACCTTAGTTGATAAATCCAAAAATTTCAACCAGCCTGTGCACACCTTGCACAACTCTGTGCTTCACCCGCACTTGTGCTAGTATGAGAACAACGGTATCTCTCCTGAGCTTTCTGAGATAAAACTCAGACCCTCATCAACGCACACCTTACAGACATTCACTACACTCCTTACAGGAATTCTCAGGAAGAGAAATAATTGAAACTCATTCTTCTTCTCTCTTAGACTTTATACATTCAACATGAAATCATACACACAACACAACATTGAGATAAATGCATAACAGAGAAACAAATCAACTGTAAACATACCATTCGACCAGTGTAAACAGTAATCATCATAACACCATGAAAATTGAGTCAAAGATTTATATATTAACTCAAGTGCTCCTGTACATGGGTTCTTCTCTACAGTTCTCTGCTACAACTCTACATCTTATGAATTCTCTAAAATCATAATGTTCTTGTTACAATGATACAAGGGTGAGGGTGTCTATATTCGTTTTCCCTCCTACGCTTCTAAACTGTCTAATCTAACATTCATATCTACCTACTTTACATTAACAGAATTAAATGCCTATTACATCCGACAGATGAGAATAAATTCTCCAGATCTATTCATATCTCCAAGACATAAATGTAAGTACGCTTATCCTAGCTATTACATTAATGCTTCAAATTTCAAAATTCAAGATGTTTTCATAAAAACGTGTCCTTTTTTCATCTGCGCGTTCAGTTGTTCCTTTGAATAGGCACGTGCTTTGGCTTTCTACGATGCTCCTGCATCATACTCCCTCGCTAGAAAATTTTCATGAACTCTTGTTCATGAGCTCTTGCATGGTCTGTCCATGCTTTTGAATTGCTGCTTCATCTTCCCAATTGGCATCTTCAACTGGATTTCCTTTCCACTTGACCAAGTATTCAAAATACTCTTTCCTCTTGGTCTTTTTGCTAATCCTTTTATCAATTATTCCTTCCATCTGTGGCTTGTCAGCTACAGGCATTTGTTTTGTCCATTGGACTTTTTTTTTCTCATCCTGTGTTCGTGCTTCTCCAGCTTTGTAAGGGTACAAATCCGCGATATTGAATATCGGTGATATTTTGACCCCATCGGGTAATTCAATCTCATATTCAGTTTCCCCAAATGTCCTTATGACCTTGCATGGTCCAATCTTTTTCATCTTTAGCTTATTATACATTCCCCTTGGTAACCTCTCCTTCCTCAGATGTGCAATAACCAGATCACCAACTTCAAATTGAAGCTCTCTCTTGTGTTGATCTGCTCTCCACTTGTATTCTTGACTTGAACTCTACAATCGCTCCTTAACTCGGCTATGAAGCTCCTTCATTCCTTCTGCAAAGTCCTCTTCACTAGCACTCCTGAATTCATTTTGTTCTGAATCTTTCAATTCAAAGACTCCCCTTGGCTGCATTCCATATACAATCTGGAATGGACTCTGCCCTTTGCCTCTATTGAGTGAATCATTGTAAGATAATTTCACCTATGGAAGAATGTGATCCCATTGACTGTGGTGTTCAGTCACTAAGCTCCTCAAAAAATCTCCCAAGCTCCTGTTTACGACCTCTGTTTGTCCATCCGTCTGAGGATGATACGCTGAGCTAAAAGACAAGTTTGTCCCTAGATTCTTCCATAAGGTCCTCCATAAATGTCCTATGAATTTGGTATATCGATAAAAAATGATACTCCTTGGCAAGCCGTGAAGTCTGATGACTTCCTTGAAAAACAGGTTCGCAATATGAGTTGCGTCACTGGTTTTCTGGCATGGTATGAAATGTGCCATTTTGTAAAATTTGTTGACTACCAAAAAGATCGAATCACATCCTCTTTGTGTCCTTGGCGTTTTCAATTAAATCCATTCTCATTGCATCCCACGACCTTTTGGTATGGGTAATGGTTGATATAATCTTGTGTTCTCCCTTTTTTTTTTTTCTTTTTTTCTTTTTCCCTTTGTGTGTTGGAAAATTCTTGACATTTGTCCTCATGCTATTCCAAAATGATCCATTTCTTGACATTTGTCCTCATCCCTGGCCAAAAATATGATCCATTCAACTTTGAGAATGTCTTTTCATGACCGAAATGTCCAACCAATCCTCCACTGTGTTTTTCCTTCAGCAAATTCTCCCTCATGGAGCATTTTGGAATACATAGTTGATTTGCCCTGAACAATAATCCATCTTGTATCATGTATTCATTCCATTGTCTTCTATCCCTAAGAATTGGATTCTCAGATGTCTTGTATGCCTCTTTAAAATCTGGATCGTCCCTATACATTTATTTAAGGTTATCAAAACCCAAAGTCTTGACTCTGAATTCCTACATAAGCAAACATTTCCTGCTCAAAGCATCAACAACTTTGTTAGCAATTCTAGAAATATGCTTAATCACAAAAGTAAAATTCTACATGAATTCAACCCATTTAGCATGCTTTTGGTTCAACTTCTCCTATCGAGTCATGAATTGTAAAGCGTGATTATTATTGTACAAAACAAACTCCTTGGGATCCAAATAATGTCTCCACTTCTTCAGCGCTTGTATGACTGCGTAGAATTCCTTGTCATATGTGGAGTACTTAATCTTCGCTTCATTCAGTTTTTCACTGAAATATGCGATCGGCCCGTCGTCTTGGCTTAAGACCGCTCCAATTGCAAATCCACTTGCATCACACCTGACCTGGAATGTCTTGCTAAAATCTAGCAAAACCAAAATTGGTTGCTCAATGATCTTCTTCTTTAGCAGAATGAAACTCTTCTCTGCTTCCCCTATCCAGTGAAAAGATTTATGTATTTTCTTCACAGTATCCATCATTGGTGTGCTAATTCCGCTGAAGTTTCGAATGAATTTCCTGTAGAATCTATCCAAACCATGGAAGCTTCGAACTTCAAACATGCTCTTCGGCGATGGCCAATTTTTAATCGCCTTTATCTTTTCCAGATCCATTTTCAGTTCATTTGCAGAGATAACAAAACCCAAATAAATGAGTTTTGTCCTCATAAATGGTGATTTCTTCATATTAATCAACAATTTATCCTGCTGTAATATCCTCATTAATACAACTAGATGCTTTAAGTGTTCTTCTTCTATCTTGTTGAAAATGAATATATCGTCAAGATATACAATGACGAATTTCCCTATGAAATCCTTCAAGACTTCGTTCATCAACCTCATGAAAGTACTGGGTGCATTCATTAAGACAAATGGCATGACAAGCCATTCATACAACCCCTCATTCGTCTTTAATGCTATCTTCCATTCATCACCTTCTCTCATTTGAATTTGATGATACCCGCTTTTCAAATCAATCTTTGAAAAAAACTTTGTTCCACTCAGGCAATCCATCAAGTCGTCCATCCTTGGCAATGGAAATCTGTATCTGATGGTAATATTATTGATTTCCCTTGAGTCTGTACACATTCTCCAGCCTCTGTCTTTCTTTGGGTTGAACACCATCGGAAAAATGCATGGATTCAAGCTTTCTCGAATCAATCCTTTGTCCATTAACTCTTGGACCTGTCTCTTAACTTCTTCATTTTCCTGTGGCGTCAACCTGTACACTGCTTTGTTTGGTAAACTGGGTCCAGGTGTAAGATCGATATGATGGCTTATACTCTTGATAGGTGGCAACGAACAAGGTAGTTCGTCCACTACTATATTATCAAACTCTTCCAACAACTCTTGGATTTCTTTTGGTGAATCATCTATTCTCGTACTGGTCAAAACAATTTTGGGTTTCCTGACCATAATAAATTGTGTGTCTTCCTTCTTATTAACCTCATCAAGAAGTTCCTTCCCACTCATGAGAAGTACAGTGTTGCTCATTTCTATTTTCACCTCTTTACCCTTAATCGACAGCAACATGTGAGTCCTACCATTTTTTTCCAAGGTGTACGTGTTCTTTCTCCCATCACGAACCACATTTCTGTCATATTTCCATGGTATACCCAACAATAGATGACAAACATCCATGGGAATTACATCACATAATATTTCATCTTCATATCCTCCTATTTTAAATTCAACTAAACATTGTTTAGTGACATTTACCTGATGTCCTTTTTGTAGCCACGAAACTCTGTATGGGCTTGGATGTGCAACAGTCTCCAGCTCCAGATTTTCTACCATCTCTGTAGATACAAGATTGTTTGTGCTACCACTGTACACTATGACCTTGCATACCCTATCCTTAGTTTTTCAAGTAGTCTAAAACCGACTGTTTCTTTGGGCTAGGTTCTTTGTCTCCTTCTCCAGCTTCAAGAGAACTTTCCTCATTATCAAATATCTTTCGCCCTCAATGTATTCTGCCTCAACATTCCATCCTTGATCTTCAACAATGTGAGTTTCACCACCATCTTTCTTCTTATCTAGACACTCATAGGATTTATGTCCAATATTTCCAAAGACAAAGCATTTCACTTCACCTCCTCTGCCTCTTCCTCTTCCTCTAACTCGAGGAAAAGTATTTCTGTAAGCATATTGCCTTCCTTGTGAGCTTCCTCCTCTCTCAAGTTGAGGTTTATTTCCCTCTTCTTTAGGTTTCTAAGTCCTGTCTTGGGAAATTGTTTTGCCTCTGGCTTGACTTCTACCTCGACCTCTTTGACCTTTCTTCTAGCTCAGCTTCTCTTCAGCTTTCAGAGCTATCTGATAAGCATCTTCCACATTTCGAATGGTCATCATGCTCATCTCATCTTGAATGTCATATCATAGACCATTCATGTACCTGGAAACGTTTTTGTCATCGCTTTCCCGATGACTTGCTCTGATCTTTATCATGTAGAATTATTCAGTGTATTCTTTCATTGACATCAACTTCTGTCTCAAATTCTGCATCCTCCGAAACAGAGTGATTTGATAATACCTAGGTATAAAGTTGGCTTTCATATTTTCAACCATTCTATCCTATCTTTTGATTTTATTCTTTCCCTTGCAGCATTTGTCAGCCTCCAGTTCATCCCACCACAATGCTGCATGCCCTCTAAGTCTAGTAATGACATGTTTGACTTTCTTATCTTCCTTGACATCCTCATAGTCGAAGTGTTTGTCTAGATCTCTAATCTAGTATAGAAGTTCTTCAACATCCAAGTTTCCTTCATACACTGGAATGCCCATTTTTTCCCTAGCACCTATCCTTGCAACGACACTGAATAAGCGTTCATCTGCAGCATCTTCGACTGCAACTTCTTCTCCTTCGTTTCCAGCTTCATTTTCACTTTCAGCTTTGCTGATATTACCAACGTCAACTATGCACCTCTGTGTTGTCTCCATAGCATAAAGTCTAGCACGTAACTCACGCATTTCTCTTTCCAATGTTGGATCACGTAATTGCCTGTCTCTTCTTCTCGGTGACATGGCTGTAAAATGTTTCCTTTCTCTCTACTATAGAAAGCAAAGAATATGTTCTGGGCTCTGATACCACAACTGGTGTGTATTAGACTACTCCTTTTCCTCTAGCTCCCTTTGCCTGAAATATCCAGACAAAATCAGGCTCTGATACCACAACTGACGTAGACCCCTTGCCCTCGGGCTGAGATCCACGTAGGATCTTCACTAAAACCACACCAAGGGTTAATTAAACCCTTTGTTTAAACCACAAAGGACTTCGGATTTCAAGAGATGGAGAGTCTTGATGTATTTCCATAGCTCTTGGCAAATGTCGAAATGTCGAACCCCAAAATGGGATTAAGGGATAAGCCCCTCCCTTCGGATCTCTTCTTAATATGACCATAGCTAGGGCTAAGTGATAGCGCTCTTCATGATTCGCGACTTCACGAGTTGGGGTGTTGAGCTCTCGTTCTCCTCCATTGCAAAACTCTAAAACACGATAAGTCAATAGATTTTTGACTTCTCCCAACTGATGCGCACTCTCCACCTATCTCCCACTAGGCTTCAACTTTCGAAACTTGAGAGAACAGCCAACAGTCATTGCTCTAACCTTAAAATTCCCCGAACTCTGAACTTTCGCCTTTTGGAGAGATCGACAGCCTTTCGGGATTTCGTGTGATAAGAGGTTGAAACTCTCGATTCCAAAATCTCTTGTCGCGCCAACCCCCAAATTCCGAAATAGATCTATCGGCTTCGATCTTTCAGGATTTCGTGAACTGGGAGTTTGAAACTCTTGACTCCAAAATCACTTGTCGCCTCTACTTCCCGGACCCCAAAATGCCGAAATGTCGAAATGGACTCAATGGCTATTGGTCCCTGACCAAATATTGGTCCTTGTGACGGATTCCTCCATGACCAAAGTCCTACTCCAAAGGCACATCGCGTTTCACAACTTCAGGGTTTTCAACGCAAAGTACCCCACTCCTTGTCATAAGAATTGTCGAAATGCCAAACCCTGAATTGTCGAAATGCTAAAATTCCACTCCAAAGGGGAATCAACGGCTTCTGTTACTTCTCATCCAATAGTGGCTACTTGTCCTAAGATTCTGAGTGCTAAAAGACACTCAGCCTTAATCTTCTCATAGATCTGTGAGATCCAACGGTCCACGGGATTTTTGGCACATCTTCCATGAAGAAGCTTCACCGTTTGTTCACTCTTCTTCAAGGATCTCTGGCCAAAATGGCTTGGCGTCCTTCCACCTGAACTTGACTTATGTGAGATGATTTCAATATCCACCTCCCTTTGAACACTTCAAAGGTGATATCCCTCCTAAGCTCTCACTTGCAAAATCAAGACCCAAAAGGAATCTTGCTTGCACTCCTTGCGGCAACTTTCAAATAACCTCTGGTTATTTGAGTCTTTGACCCTTTGCACTCTTGCAATAGTGGTCCTTCATCCTTCACCTTAGTTGATAAATCCAAAGATTTCAACCAGCCTATGCACACCTTGCATGGCTCTATGCTTCACCTGCACTTATGCTGGTATGAGAACAACGATATCTCTCCTGAGCTTTTTGAGATAAAACTCTGACCCTCATCAACGCACACCTTGTGGACATTCACTGCACTCCTTGCAGGAATTCTCAGGAAGAGAAACAATTGAAACTCATTCTTCTTCTCTCTCAGACTTCATACATTCAACATGAAATATTACACACAACACAACATTGAGATAAATGTATAATAGAGAAACAAATCAACTGTAAGAATACCATTCGATAAGTGTAAACAGTAATCATCATAACACCATGAAAATTGAGTCAAATATTTATATATCAACTCAAGTTCTCCTGTACATGGGTTCTTCTCTATAGTTCTCTGCTACATCTCTACAGATTATGAATTCTCTAAAATCATAATGTTCCTATTACAATGATACTAGGGTGAGGGTGTCTATATCCGTTTTCCCTCCTACTCTTCTAAACTGTCTAATCTAACATTCATATCTACCTACTTTACATTAACAAACTTAAATGCCTATTACATCCAGCAGATGAGAATAATTTCTCTAGATCTGTTCATATCTCCAAGACATAAATGTAAGTACACTTCTCCTAGCTATTACATTAATGTTTCAGATTTCAAAATTCAAAACGCTTTCATAAAAACGTGTCATTTTTTCATCCGCGCATTCAGTTGTTCCTTTGACTAGGCGCGTGCTTTGGATTTATACAATGCTCCTGCATCAGACATAATGATTGGTCTGGATTGATTGGAATCGCATGATGTGATACTTAACTGTAATATGAAACGGTTAAGTTTGATGGATTATTTGGGAAAAAGTAGAGTGATTGTAGGAAGACACCAAGGAGTATCCTTGAGTTTCATTTCTTCCCTACAATTGCAAAAGAGTATGTGCATGGGATGTAGACTATATGCAATCATAGTGCTGAATGAAAAGGGTGAGGAATAAGGACTAGAAACCCTTCCTATAGTGCAAGACTTTGTAGACATTTTTCCAGAAGAGCTACCTGGTTTACCACCTGAAAGAGAGTTGGAGTTTACAATAGACCTGGAACCAGGTACTGAACCTATTGCAAGAGATCCTTACCGGATGTCAACGCCTAAATTGTAGGAATTGAAAATGAAATTGAAGGAATTGTTGGATTTAGGACTTATTCATCCAAGTTTGTCACCTTGGGGTGCAATAGTTATTTTCATAAGGAATAATAATGGATCATGGAGACTTTGTATTGACTATCTTCAATTGAACAAATCGATGATCAAGAACAAGTATGAGTTGCCAAGAATAGATGATTTGTTTGATCAAATGAAAGGGGAGATGATATTTTCGAATATTGACATGAGATCAGGATATCACCAATTATAGATTAAGGAAGAAGATATCCCTAAGACCACTTTTAATAAGAGATTTGGGAACTATGAGTTTACAGTTTTACCGTTCGGATTGAAAAATTCCCTCGGGGGTATTCATATAGTCTGCATCCCTTGAGCATAATCTTCTGCAATTGTAGGGAATAAATGAAACTCAATGATATGGATTTTATGAGAAAAGTGAAATGAATACAGATTATTAAAAGATGATTAACACATAATAACATAGATACAGTAAAATTGATTTTCTATTCAATAAGGAAATAAGCTGAAACTGTAAAATGCAGCGGAAAACAAGATATTTGGAATGGTGGTGGCTTATCTCTGAGAAGAGATGTGACAATTGTGCCCATTCACCAGAAGATGGTTACAATGAGTCTCTGAAGTCCTTTTTACAATAAAAAGGAATGTCAAAAACCCTAGACACCCAAAAACCTAACCGTAGGATAAGAAGCACCAAAAGTCATGTGGGCCCCGTTTGGGTAAGTTTGTACATCAACTTCCTGGGGTCATAAATTTTTCATATAATCTTCATTTTAGGCGCATGATAACCCGTTAGAAAGGTATAACTGAGAAGAAAAAATTTCAACTCACCTAGGTTATTTACTTTATTAGTAAATTGGGCCCCACTTCCCCAAAAAATGTCGTTTAGGGACTCAAAATGGCCCCAGAAGTTTGGAACCCAAAAAACTACCGAAAAATTGCAAAGGTGGAAAACTATTTTTCGAGACAGTAGAATAGGTGGGTGGCCATGGATATCCACCTGGATCAATCCTACCTCCTCAGGAATCAATTTTCTCCATTGCGTTGAGTTCCCCCATCAAATGAGGAAATTTCTATTGAATTTATCCCTGGGTGAGCCACTTGCCTTGGTGTAGGAGTTGCCCTCCTTTGACGACTCGATAAAGATGGATCCTTTGTTGTTGATTTCCCTTGATATGTGTGTCCACAATATGATCACTAGATTCATGTTTCATGCAGTTAGGGTTGAGCTCTAATGGTTTCAACTTCTCTTCTATCTCTGAGGTGTCCAATAATGGTGGGAAATATGGCCAAATGAGAGCCATGTTGAAGACTGGATGCAAACCAAGGAAGGGGGGAATGTTTAAATATAAATAATTGTCACCCACAGCCTTGGTGATGGGTGTATGGCCCATAACAGAGTGGGAAAATATTCTGATGGGGCCCTGTAAGGTGTTCTTTCTGTAAATGCAGCCAAACTGTGTCTCCCACTTGAAACTTATGTGGCACCCGATGTTGATCATGGAACTATGTACTTGGAATTAGAATTATGTAGAATATCATGAAACTGTTGGTGGATGTGTTGGATATGCTCAATGAACTGAGTGTATTTTTCATATTTTGCTGGAGCGGGGGATGAGTCGGTCGAGGTGGTCGCCAGTGGTAGTGCAACATCCATAGGGCCCAATGGTTGGAATCTCAACCCCACCTAAAAGTGGTTGTGTCCATTTCAGCTATGCAAGGCTTAGTTGCAGCTATGAGAGACATGGGGAATACTCTCTTCCCATGTGATGGGTTTTTTTGAATTGTATATGCGTAGGATATCTAATACCATCCGATTGACGACCTCAGTTTGGCCATTTGTCTGGGGGTGGAAAGTAGTGGATTTGGTGAGCTTGATATCCAATAGTGACTAGAGGTTTGACCAGAATGAGTTGAGGAACTGACTGTCATGATCTGAGATAATGGTTTGTGGGATCCCAATATGTACCCATACTTGTTCAAAGAAGAGCTTGGTAGTGTCTTCTGCTATGATGTTCTTCTTGCAAGCGACTAGAATCGCCATCTTGGAAAGGCGATCAACAACCAAAAAAGTAATTTCATTTCCCCTCTTGGAGGATGGGAGGCCCAGCATGTAGCCCATTGAGATGGATTCCCACAGCCTGTTAGGAGTAGGAAGAGAGGTGTACATGCCCTATTTCTTAGTGGTCGGTTTGGAAATAGCACAGATGGTGCAGGACCTGATATACTTGCTGACATCGTGTCGAAGTTTCAGCCAGTATAAATGTTTTTGTAGCACTGCCACTATATTTTCAATGCCAAAGTGTCCTTCCACCCGAATGTAGTGAGATTCCCAAATTATCTTCATGTGCTCACTTGATCGAACACACAGAAGGCCTGGATGACACAACACCCATCCTGAAGATGGAAATTAGCAACCACTAAGTTGACACCCAACAATTGGTAAGTGGTGGAGAAGTCAGGGTTTGTCTCGTAGAGGTGGGGCCATCCGGAGGTCTCATGGCCGAAAGAGTCTAGCATCATGATGAGTGTCGCAACTGGAGGTCGGATGATCCAGTCATAAAATCGGTTGGTACTTCTTGTTTTATACTTGATTTTCAGGTGGAACTGTTGTAAGTATGTTGACCACTTCTGATGGTAATCATTTTGCAATTTTCCTTGGGTCTGCATGAACTGTAGTGGCTTGTGATCAGTGTGGATGACTTTCTCCTTTCCAAGAATGTAATGTCTCCATTGGTGGCATGCTTACACAATGCAATACATTTCTTTGTCCTAAGTAGGGTACTTACAGACAACATCTAATAGTGGCTCACTATGATATGCCATGGGGTGGCTGTGTTGAGTGAGAACGGTTCCCACAACATAGTATGAAGCATCTGTCTCAATATCAAAAGGATGATGCAGGTATGGTAATGAAATTACTTGTATGAGCACAAATGCTTCTTCAAGTCATCGAAGGCTTGTTGTTGGGATAGGCCCCACACAAATTTTTCCTTATCGCCACCCCTGGTTACTTGGCTGAGGGCCCATGCGATATGAGAGAATCCCAACATGAACCTGCGATAGAAATTGGCAAGGCCCAAGAAGATTGGAAGTTTAGTGAGTGTGGTCGGGGCTGGCCAGTCACGGATGACCTGGATCTTGGATGGATCCACATGAACACCACGTTGATCAATGATGTAGCCTAAGAAATGGACCCTATCCATTCCTAAGGAGAATTTATCCAGGTTTTCATATAGTTTGTGTTGTCACAGGGTGTGCAGAACTAGCTGAATATGCTACAAGTGTTCCTCCCAAGTCTTGTTGTAGATGAGGATGTCATCCAGATACACCACTACAAAATTATTAGTGAAATGTCATAGGATATCGTCCATCATCCTCATAAAATTTGTTAGAGAATTTGTCAAAATAAAGGGCATGACCAACCATTCAAAAAGACCTTCTTTTGACTTGAAGGAAATCTTCCATACATCTGTATGTTCTATTGGGACCTGGTGGTAGCTAGACTTCAGATAAATATTACTGAAGTATTTGGCCCCGATGAGCTAATCAAGGAGATCGTTTATTCGAGGAATCGGGTATCGGTTTCAGAATGTGATTTTATTCAGGGCCCGATAATCAATGCAAAGTCGTCAAGTCTCATCCTTCTTATGCACCAACACGATTGGGCTCCCACAAGGTGATGAGATGGAAAGGATGTTCCCCTTGTGGAGCAGTTCTTGGATCTGCCTCTTTATCTCCTCATTTTCTAAAACAGAGAGACGATATACTGGCCCATTGGGTAGCGGTGTGCCTGGGGTCAGATCGATGGGATGCTTAACCTTGTAATGTAGAGGTACTATGGTAGGAGAGGAGAATATATATGAGTATTGTTGGGACTCAGAAATGTCATCTTTCTATCCACCTTTCCCTTCATCAGTCTTCACATTTCATCGCCCCATTAACCTTTCATGATACCATTTTCATAATTAAATATGGGTTAAACCTTATTATTTTTCAAATCATTTATTTTAGTATTAAAAGGGAATTTGTGATTAAATATTAGAAAATTGACATGTTTTCATATATCTCAAAAATGTGTGAACTTTATCATGTGTAGGAATATGTGAAGGATTAATTCAAAATACTTCTCGAATACTTCCTCCACCATTTCAAGATTTGAGGAGATAATTCAATACTAATCCAAGGAGAAGATCATGAAGATTTAGTTGGCATATCTTATCCAATATATATGAGAGATATGTGTGAGTATATGAAGGGATTATATTTTGTAATAAAGGGAAATGGGTTGAGAGAAAAGTGGATCTGTAATTATGAGATGTTTATCTTATTTTCAAATCTCTCATGTATAAAAGAGAGTGCCTTCTCTTCACGAGAGGGGGTGGAGAATCATTATGATATAGAAGAAGAGAATCATTTTTATGTAGATTGAAATGAGGATTCATTATTATGTAGATTAAGGGAATTGTTATGAGATAGGTTATTGAGGAGAATTGTTATGATGTAGATTGGATTCAAGAAGAGACTCCTTTTGTAAACCTACCTATTGAAGATTAATGCAAGTTTGGATTCAGTGATTTTGTCTCTCTTCGAAGTTATCATCTGTTGATCTAAAGCTTCCATGTTGGCATCGACAAGGGCCACCGAACCAGCTTGGTAAGCTTATTGTAAATTTTTAGTGTAGATTTTCATTTCACGTACCTGTTATTTTGATTTCATCTTATTTTGTTTGATTTCACTATTCGAATGTGTTTCAAAGTGTGGTAATGCAGGAACGGTTGGATCTCCATATTTCAACATACATGATCTTTAATGGAGCATCCTATTTGTTCGTTTAGTTTCTCCAGGAGATAGAATCAAAGTTCATCTTTTCTTTTCATGAGCCATCAATGAACATGTCCATCACCTGATCAAGAGCTTTTGCTTGTTTACGAGTTTTGCTTGTTTATGAGTTTTGTTTTCCATCTTTCGAATTGTGTGAAGATTGTCATTTTTAAAAGTGTGTTGGTTTCTAAATGGTTTTCTTATCTAATCTATACTAAAAAGAGATAGGAACCTATCTGTTATCGACACATATAGTGCATCAACTCTACTTATTACGAATCCTGGTTGATAATTTATGTTTGGTAATATATTATGCATATAATTGCACAAACATTTTGGCGTCGTTGACGGGGAGTTGTAAACGGTAATAGGTAGCATTTGAATTAGATTTTTTTAATGGTTTTGGATTGGTTTTATGGACGACCTAAGGGTGGAGAGAAGATGGTAAGACGGGCTGGAAGAGCCCACGCATTCACTTTGGTGGGGTTGCTCCAATGTTAGGTTGTCCTCTCTTTTTCAATATGTTTTAACAATGAGTGTCAGATTGGAACTACTCACTCATATCCTCGCGAAAGTCGGGATCATCTCTTCTCAGGAAAAGGAGATCTTGACAGCAATTAAAGATTCAAACACTCCTCCAACAACAAACAAGGATTCAACATATGAAGAACCCTACATATTTGATGACAAACAAACATTCGAACAGGATATTGAGGAAGATGAAGAGGAGTTACAGCAAGATCTGAACCAGGGAAATCGTGCCTACGAAAGCTATATCAAGCAATGGATCCAGGTAAGCACTTGTTTAGATATATTTCATTTTTATTTAGTTAGTTTGCCATTACAGCAACAAAATTCGTTTATTCTTGTAAATTTCTATCTTTCATTTGAAAAATTGCACATGAATATATTTTTATTACTGTTACATGAATGTCTCCACTGGAAATTTACCTACACATAACCATTTTTTTCTAATTAGTATAGAGTAGGTAGATTTTTCATTTTTTTAGTATAGAATAAGTATGCTCTCCTCCGCGCTTCGAGCAATCACGAGGATCAAAAAATAGGGTGCCTTTAACAATTTTCAGGAACAATTTTAATTGTGGACAATAAAAAAATTGCTTAATCCATTTTTCGTCTACAATTTTCAATAAACTTGTCTCCATTTTCTCAAAAATTTCATTTAGATTCTTCTTAAAATTTCTTGTTTTGATTTAAATAAATAATAAATAATAAAAAATAAATAAAAATCTTTGCCACACATCCATCCTCAACCTACAAAATGAAAACAATATACATTAGGTGAATAAAATCAAACTGCATTCTTCATGCTAAAACAATTGTTGCACGTTGAAACAACCACTAATACTACATGCTGAAACAATGAATTTTAAGCTGAGACAATGACCTCTATGAGTATTGCTCCATAGAGAAACTTTGGCTGAACTTTTGTGTGTCATTTTGCGATCAATTGAACCATGTCTTCTCAGTCTATTTTATTTCTGGTTTGAGCCACCATCCTTTCACCTTGATCTGGAATAAAATCAGCAACAATACAACAACATGATCATGATAATTGATGTCTTCCAATCATCTAGATCTGCGCATTTAAGGTGCATTGTGCTCAGACCAAAAGGAGAAGTAAATAATAATTAAGCTGAAAATGTGAATTGAATTGACTGAATTGTGGCCACGCATAAACCTGCAACGATGCCATATCTAGCCTTCACCTTTTGAACCCTGCAAATTCAACATGCAAAACCAATCAATCCAAATTTCTTGGAAATTATATGTAGACTATCGTTTAGCTCTCTGATTTTCTTACAAATCTCAATCCTGAACATCATAATTTGACTTTAAAGAAAGATCTCTACCATAAACAACAAGCGTAGGAATTAAAAAAATTTAAGCATGGGTTGTTTCGAAAGAATAGAGTGAATGCATGAGATTTTCCTTCCAAATCCCACTAAACTTAGCCACCTTTCGGTTAAAATCATGATCGAGTGATATTATCACCTAGGTATCAGCCATAATCTCGTAAGTGGCCCTTTATCTTCTCCATATATTTCATTCATTTCCTTGAGAGAATTGGCCCAGTTCAGTATTACAATCTAGTGCCACCTACCTCCATATAAATACGAGATCAAATGTGATACTATCTTAGGAAATCTTTAGAGTGAGATTCAGTGAATTTAACGGCTTATATCGAGATCTGTTATGTCAATTTTTGCAAGAAGTTACAAGACCATATCTCGTCTTCTCTTGTTTGTCTCCAACGCACTCCTTTTTCAACTCCTGTCGATGAAAATGAGGAGGCAGTTGGACCTATTCTTGATGGAGATACAATGGTGATCACTAATTTCCAAATAGATCGTATGACTATAGTTGCTATGAGTGAGGTGTGAGTAGGATTAGAGAGTGGAGTGTGTGATTTTGGCCAATCATGGATGATGGCCAACCAATGACATCTAATTGTAAATCATACCTGAAGGCTGAGATCCTTATGTAATTATGTGTGTGAATCTGAATCTTATAAAGATCACCTATGAATAGTAAAGTATGGACTGTGTACTATGGGTGTGAGAACTTTGTGTGTGAGTTAACTAGCCTATTGAGATTAGATCATTTGTGGAGAATTTATGTATGTTTGTAGGAATGAAGAAAAATTGTACAAAGATTGAGGATGAAGACGAGTTCAATCATAACTCGTAAAGAGATCAAAAGACCTGGGTAACTAGAGATCGAGTTTCACTACGTTGTGTTGTTTAAAAAAAAAAGGTTTGGAGATTGGATTCAATATGGTAAATCGAGTCCTTTGTATTGTAATAACTTTGTCTTGAATTCTAGAATGGTAGTCTGTGTTGAAAGAAAGGAAATTTTTTGTGTTGAAATCATGTTGGAACCCTGCATTGAGAAAATTCATTGTTTAATTAAAATTGTGGTGAAGCATTGGCAAGAAAAAAAAATGCGAGCAAGGCATGGTTAAGTTTTGAGTTGGAATCAATGAGGAGAAATTGGTTCAATAGAAACACAAATTGGTAAGGTTATAACTCTACATTAGAATATATGTGGCCTTTCATTGGTTTCATGATTTCCAGAGTCACTCCTTCGATCGGACAGAAATCTCCTCATTTCAACATCACTTCTACCTGAAAGATGATTATCTGCCACTGATCTAACATACGCGGATCTCCAAGGAAGAAATGGGGGACTGGGTTGTTGGAAAATTCAGTGGATAGAATGCAGTGATGGTTGTTGTCATTAATGGCAACAGTAGAGACAGCAGGATAAGAAGGATAAAACCACGTGGGGATTTGGAAGTAAAAGCTCAGGAGGAACAATCTTGAAGAAAACGCACGCAGCAAGAGCTTACAGAGGAAAAAGGAAGAAGAGTCGGTGACCGCAGGATCTCATATAAATTTCCCGAAAGAACGAGGGTCGTCAGATCTATAAAATTTGCGAGAGAGATAACCCAAAGGAGCAAATCGGGGATCGGGACTTTGAAATGTCCTGTTCACTCGACAATGAAAACCCCGAAATCGCGAGACGCGATTTCACGATTTAATCGTAGCCGTTAAATCAAGCAGGGATCTGGACCGTTCATTTGTATGGACACATGGCAGCCAGGAGGCCTCATCGGCAATTCGGGGATCGAGATTTCATAATGCAAAGTTCACTCTACAACAAAATTCCCGATTTCGCGATATGCGAAATCCCGACGGAATCTGAACCGTCAGATCAACATGGACTCGACCCACGTCAACAGACCACGTCAGCTAAGCGACATGTGGCACAACCAGGTAGTGAAAAGTGTCAGACAGAATCAACACTTCAGGC
>SNQJ01S0071841.1:26461-44795 GCA_010110895.2 Picea sitchensis | reverse complement strand
ATATGAGAGATATGTGTGAGGATTTGAAGGGATTATATTTTGTAATAAAGGGAAATGGGTTGAGAGAAACATGGATCTGTAATTATGAAATGTTTATCTTATTTTCAAAGCTCTCATGTATAAAAGAGAGTGCCTTCTCTTCATGAGAGGGGGAGGATAATCATTATGATATAGAAGAAGAGAATCATTATTATGTAGATTGAAATGAGGATTCATTATTATGTATATTAAGGGAATTGTTATGAGATAGGTTATTGAGGAGAATTGTTATGATGTAGACTGGATTCAAGAAGAGACTCCTTTTGTAAACCTACCTGTTGAAGATTAATGCAAGTTTGGATTCAGTGATTTTGTATCTCTTCGAAGTTATCATCCGTTGATCTAAAGCTTCCATGTTGGCATCGACAAGGGCCACCTATCCATCTTGGTAATCTTATTGTAATTTGTTAGTGTAGATTTTCATTTCATGTACCTGTTATTTTGATTTCATGTTATTTTGTTTGATTTCACTATTTGAATGTGTTTCAAAGTGTGGTAATGCAAGAACAGTTGGATCTCCATATTTCACCATACATGAGCTTTAATGGAGCATCCTACTTGTTCGTTTAGTTTCTCCAGGAGATAGAATCAAAGTTCATCTTTTCTTTTCATGAGCCATCAATGAACATGTCCATCACCTGAGCAAGAGCTTTTGTTTGTTTATGAGTTTTTCTTGTTTATGAGTTTTGTTTTCCATCTTTCGAATTGTGTGAAGATTATCATTTTTAAATGTGTGTTGGTTTCTAAATGGTTTTCTTATCTAATCTATACTTAACAAACATAGGAACCTATCTGTTATCAGCACATATAGTGCATCAACTCTATTGATCACAAATCCTGATTGATAATTTATGTTTGGTAATATATTATGCTTATAATTACACAAACAAGTATTCTTCCATGACCTTATCCAATTTCTTATGTTGTGTGGAGAGATCAGCCACGGAGGCCCTAGATGTGGCTACGATCTTTCGCTCACTTTGAGAGAGAATCACAAAGAAGAAAAAATTCTTTGTATGAGAGATGAACTTCATGCATTGCTTTGCAAAGATCAAGGAAATAACACTAGGAGGGATTGCGTCGAGTATCCTATACAATTTCTTGTTCAAAGTAATAATAAAAGTATGATTCCTAGAATCATATACAACATGATGTTTCCATAAACAAGGTTGTCCCAAAAGAACATTACAAACTTTGAGAGGAGAAACATCACACAATACCTCATCTTTGAAGGGATTGATTTCATAGGAAAGTCGACACTGTTGGATGACGCAGAGATCGATTCCTTGGTGGAGCCATCCATTGGTGTAGGTTTGTCGGTGCGACGTTGTCAGCAAGTCCAACCACTTAACGACCTATGTTGAGATGAGGTTCTGCTGGCTACTTCTATCAATGATGGATTATAGTGGGGTTCCTTTTACCTACATCTATGAATGGAAGAGGCACTCTCCTTCTGCCTTATCTAGTTCACTAGGCTAGAGCTTGGTGGTAGAAATAGTGGCATTGGGTTCTGCGTCAGTGATTCATATTCCCCTTTCTACTTCTGACTAAGAGTCAGAACCTGCATCTGACTTAGATGCTTTCACTTTGGCCACCAACGACTACTTTGAGTGGAAGTCAACAGTGTTATGCTAAGGGCTCTTATGGAAGTCACACCACTTCCCGATATCTTTATTTGTCTTCCCAGTGTCCTTCTTTTCTTGTGAATTGGAATGGTTTTGCTCATACTTTCCATATTTTCTCTGCCCTTTCTCTTGTGTTTTAGGGCCGTCCTTTCCTGGATTTTGTTCTGAGGGGTTCCCAGGCCCAAATTGTCGTGTCTTTTTTTTTATCTTCTGCTCAATTTTGATGACATATTGGTAATCTGTGCCCAAGGATGAGATGTTGAGAAATTCCATTTCGGTCTGGATGTATCTATGTAGAGTATTGTAATAGTTGAGCACCAGATGTCACTCTGAATATTTGATACCCAACTTGGTGCACGAGGTATGGAAGATATTTTTCAACTCTGGCACTGCTTAGTCTCTTTCTTGCCGCAATTTAGTCCATTTGGTATACAAGTCGTCATAACTTCCGAAAGGGTAGTATTTTTCCTTAATAACATCGATCAGGAATTCTTAGGTGGCTACGACAATAAATAAGGAGGTTTCCTCTATTTCCTTTTTCTCACAGAAATTTTCCCACCAATCTTTGACATGGGGAACGACTTTGAGGAGTGAAAAAGTAATATTTTTTCTATTCGAAAAGTTGTTGACAAAAAAATACCTCTCTAGTAGATTCAACCACTTGTCTACAACATCTACATCTATATGACCTTCAAATATAGGAATATCGAAGTTTATTTGTACCTTGAAGGGGGGGGGTGCCTCCGCTCGAAGAAGATGTGTCACCTGTTGGTAGCCGCCGAAGGATTTGCGCAAAACTATCCATCATCTTGTTCCTCTGTTGCATGAGGGATTCCTCAAGAAACATTTTCAAAGGATCTCATGTCCTATCATATTTATTTTCTCCTACCATGAGAGGTCACTTGGGTGTGTGAGATATTTTTTCCTCAAGAGAAACAAAATCGAGACCTAATTATTTGTACGTTGACCTCGTTGGGGACATGCATTAAGATGATAAGGAGCAGACCACTTTGATACCACTAATACAAATTTTATGAGGAGAACGAAATGAATACAGATTATTAAAATATGCTTAATATAGAATAACAAAGATATAGTAAAATTGGTTTTCTATTCAATAAGGAAATAAGCTAAAACTGTAAAATGTAGCGGAAAACAAGCTTGCTAGAATGATGGAACCTTATCCCTAAGAAGAGATGTGACATATGCATTCATTCTCCAGAAGATGGTTACAATGAGGCTCTCAAGGCCTTTTTACAATAAACAAGAATATCAAGAACCCTAGACATCCAAAAACCTAACCCTGGGAGATGAAGTGCCAAAAGTCATGTGGGCCCCATTTGGGTAAGTTAGTACATCAACTTCCTAGGGTCATAACTTTTGCATACGATCTTCATTTTAGGTACAAAATATCGCATTGGAAAGGTCTAACCAAGAAGAAAAAATGTCGACTAGCCCGGGACAATGCCTTTGGAAATCACCTAGGCCCCAAATCCCCAAAAAATGTTGTTTAGGGCCTCAAAACAGCCCGAGAAATTTGGAACCCGAAAAACTGTCGAAAAAATGTCAAGGTGGAAAACTATTTTTCGAGCCAGTTGAATAGGTGGGTGGTCGTCGATATCCACCTGGATCACTCATGGAAACTCCCTAGTTTCTTCCTACAATTACTCTAGTTTGTCCTAAATCATCTGTCAAACTTAATTGTTTCGTCTTACATTTAAGTATCACATCATGTGATTCCAACCAATCCATACCAATCACTATGTCATAAGATCCTAGTATCATGACATACAAATCTTACTTTTGTTACAAAGTCTCCCAATTTAAGGATACGCCTTGTAACCTTTCCTCCAACCTTATGTTTCACAGCCAATGCCATTTCTATGTACTTGAACTCATCATGCTTGACTCGATTTACCTTAATTCTCTTCATCATTCCACTAGAGACAAATCTTTCTACAACACCTAGATCTATTAATACACTGTAGTTTTGGTATGCGATCATACCTGACATCTCTATCACAATGAACTAATGCTCATCCTGTCAGTTGTTCACCGTTGCATGTATCATGTGGGCCTTGCCCAAATATCCAACTATAGTGGTCCTCTGTAAGGAGTCCTCTACTGAGGAGTCTGTCACTGTGGTGTCATAAACATCAGCTCTTTAGGCATATCTCGATGCCATATAGTATGTCTGGATGGTGCCTGATATTGATGCACTCCTGAGGACATATATCTAGTATTTCTAGAGGGAGTCCTACCTTGACCCCGACTATTCATCTCTTCCTCAGCTATGAGGGACTTCTGAACCGCATCATGTAAATTCTAAGGAATTAATGTCCTTACCTTCACACGAAGGTTGGATTTAAGGACAAACATGAACTTGTTCACCTTAAACTTCTTTGTGTTCAGATGTGGATCATACCTAAGTAGGTACATGAATATGGCCTCATACTCTGGCACCATACAACCACCATGTCTTAAGGTGTTGAACTCATTAAGCTAACACTCAATGAATTCTTCATAAAAATACCTCTCTTGGAACCGTTCCTCAAAAATTTCCCATGACACATCTTTGACGACCATGTTTAGTTGAGGTAGGAACATCTTCCACCATATAATAGAACTCCCCTTATTCTCAAATATCGCCATGTAGACTTTCATGTTGGAGGTGTAATCAGGAATTGCGAAGAACATCTCCATTTTCTCCAACCATGCCTTAGGGTCTAAGCCGTCCGGGGCACCCCAAAACTCAGGAAATTTCACCCTCTTGAGTTCTCAGTGTATGCTAGCACTACCATTTGGGGCATGTTGTGAACCCTCATTGGGTACATATACTCTTCCCTCATCCCTATCTAGGTGGTTGATCAATTCCTCTGACATCCTCTAAAAGGATCTCATCATACATACTACATCTCCAACAACATTCTGCTCCTTCTCAACATTTTTCTCCACTTCCTGGGGTTTAGACCTTTCGGGCATGGATTCTATCAGAGGTGTCACACCTCTTCCTCCAACACCGCATCATCTACCCCCCCTACGTCCTCTAACCATTATTACGTGAAAGAGAAATTTCAGATTTTATTATCGATCTTATTCAATCATTTCATTTAACACAACAGATGGCGCAACGGTCCAATTTATATACCCATAAATAGGTGAATTGCATTGTCTGAGTATTTCATTATTATGCACATATGATGTATGATGTATTTTAGTATGATATATATATATATATATATATATATATATGGATTTTGACATTATTTTTGTGAGTGGATGTAGGCTTGACGATGCTTCCTAATCAGACCCACATAAGGAGTAAAGGGGCCTTGCACAGAAAACCAGATATTGAGGGAGAGGGGTTGCAACATCCCTTTCATAACCTACTAGCACACCCGTCATGGCCAAAACTGTAGGCTAATGATTATCTAGTTGGTTTGTCCATGATGTCGTGAGGGAAGACTAAGAAAATCGCTCACGTATATTTCTAAGGGGCGCGCAATAAGGTGGAATCCTTATTCCTTAGAAGCCCTTAGTCTCTCACAAGGTTGACCGAATGGAGTTTTGACTCCAATGGGTTGGAGAAACTTCCAAAAATAGGTCAATGTGAGTGGAACCCTTGGAGCATGAGATACATCTTGAACATAATGTCATAGAATTGAATCCCGAGTAAATAAACTTAGGTGGCCTAGAAAAAACTAGATTGATTAGACCTTGTTGGATCAAAAAAATTAATTAAACAATATATTATTAATTATTAAATCCAACCATAAGTCTAAGTCGAAGTCTAAATTTTAAATAAGGAGATTAATTGAATTGTGACATGAGTAAATATTTGAAGGAAATCAAATGTTGGGAATAGTAAGTATAGACCTAAATAATTGATAACATGAACAAGGGTGAATGAAATTATTAAAAATAAATCCTTATTTAGAAACAATTACAACTTGAGAGAATGGGTTGTGCATAGAATATAATTTGAGTCAACCAACCCTAGCCTAACTAAGAAGACTCCTAATCCAACTCTTACTAAAATCTAGTGAGGAAACACCCATTAATTAAGGGGATTAGTGAATTGAGAGACAAAGAAGAGGGAAATTAGGAACACATGGGGAAATGTGAGGAAAAGGGGATTTTAAATAAAAATAAAAGAGAAATTACGTGAGGATCTTAAGGATAATGTGACACCTGTAGTGGGTGAATAATACTTTAAATGAATTATGCATGAGGGAAAGATGTCCGTGAGATATATTTCTATGAATATATTGACACAGAAGGGAAGCAGATTGAACTTTGGGATGCATTTTTATGCTTCCAAATTTTTTATTGATTATGTTTTTACTTTTGAGAGTTAGGACTCTAGTGGGCGAATCCTTGTGGGGAAATTCTAGAAGATATTGCGTTTTGGTTTTTGTGTTCTTGGATCCTTTGCAGCTCGGGGGGTTAAGGGTGAATAAGAGTACCTCTAGCATTGGCTGGGAGGTACCGATGAAGTCTCTGTGATTAGCAAGTGAAGGAAAGGAAGGAGCGCAAGGTCTAAAAGGACTTATTAAATACACAGGTTTCATTGGTTTCTGGTATTTTATATTTTGGTTTCATTTATGTTATGAGTGTATTAGTATAATAGATTGATTGAGTAACTGTAGAATCATTTAAAGGTCTAAGTCCCAGGTTTTTCATTGTTGCGAGAAATTTAATAACTACAACGTTATGTTTTAATCCTATTTATAATTTCGTACGTTTCTCGTACTCTAACCGAGTGGCCTGATCCTCATTGTAGAATGTGAGTTTTATTGTATATAGTCTACGTTAAAGTCTCTATTTTTCTCCATGTTGAAGTTGAATGATCCCAGGTTTTGTTGAGATTATTTTAGGAACTTAACAATGAATAGTTCGTGGGTAAACTAATGTTTTGGGTCTAAATTTACATCATGAAATTCTCTCGTAAATTTAATTTATTTGAATTTATATTTGGTTCTCATGTTGAAATTGTTGATAAACCCAATTAATAATAACGTGGAGTATCTGTGTTTTGTATTTTTAAAACCAAAACTTTCGGGACCATGAAAGGACTATTAAATACTTTGTCACTTCGTCACTTCATCACTTCGGAGCTCCAGGGTTTTTCAACTCTTATCTGTCGC
The DNA here is from genome assembly GCA_010110895.2 of Picea sitchensis. NCBI lineage: Eukaryota > Viridiplantae > Streptophyta > Pinopsida > Pinales > Pinaceae > Picea > Picea sitchensis. The sequence goes on along the minus strand of SNQJ01S0071841.1, from coordinate 37,984 downwards.
AAACTAAAACTCACTGAATCGCCAAATTCTTACGGATCCAATGGCTAGCATTCACCACCAATCTACCGTGTAGATCCAGCTCGTGGTTCAGGCTTTGAGGCATAGTTAGCTGGCCCGAAGGGCCTCTCTTCTTCCTCCACATGACCAAGAGCTATAAACTCGGCTCAACTCCGTGAGTGCTAATCAACGCTCTAATTTGATAGTCGTGATTAAATCAATTGTGAAGATAGATGGCCAGGAAGGATTGTAGAGTCTCGACTAGCATGATGCTTAAACCTTCTCTCGATTTTTGCAATAAAAATTGCTCGTTGATAGTGGGATCGATGCCAACAGTCGATTTTTTTGTAGGTGACGAAGGACAACCAGTGTGGATTGTGGAACCAAAACTAGCATGATAGTTAACTCGACCCTTTGATCTTGCAATGTCTCCCCCTTGTTGATCTACCTTTACCGAGATCTGATGGTTGGGCCTTAATCAGATGTTGATCCCACGTTCCTCCTATGAAAATCCCAAATCTCACATCGTCTATAGCTTTCTCCTATTTTAATGGTCTAGTATCCTCCCTTCAAACCTGCACACCTTGTCCCTATGGAGCCTTTCCTTGAAAGGAACTCCAATGCTCAATAGTGCATCCCTTTTGAGCTCCATATTCTAATTTTTGAGTGTGTACTTTATGCCTCCCATGTGTATCTTTGCACTATCTCTCCTGAGATTGTACTCCTGAAATTTTTGACCTCTTCTTAACTTGAGAGGGTCTCTGTACTCTTCAGGTGTTGTATCTTATGAACCTTTGGTATTGAAGTAGCCATCTATGCACTTATGGAATTGACTCTAGAGGTGTTGCATTGTGTTACTAGAAGAGAAGCTTCAGGCTTCTTACAAAAATTTTAACTCGTTCTTATATCATACCTTCTTTCGTTCATAGGGTCACTTTCTTCAAAGTATCAACTAGTCCATAAATGTATAGAGCAAGCTTATAGCTTCTACCTTGTACTGAGAGATTATCTCTCCTCTTTTAACTTGTGGTATAGATCAGATATCTAACTACTTGGTTGCACGTTGTAGGGCGGTCACACCTATTCCAAGTAAACATAAGTAGTTTGAAATTGTCATAATGATAGATTGTCGATTTAAGGGACTATGTTTTACTGTAAAGTTATTGCCTTGATTTTAATGAAATTACTTCCTCTCATGTAATGAGTGAGTTAATGAATTATTGAATAGTATGTAATGATGTTATGATGAAATGATTTGTTACCATATTTTCTATGTTTGAAGAGAGGTGGTTAAGAATGCTGGAATTTATATTGAATTTTGAAATTGATTGAAAACATGGGAATTAGATACTTGTTCCTTAGAACAATCACTAGCCTTGAGACCTTAAATGGTCAAGATCAATTGGACGAACCCTACACTTGAGTGTTGATTATGTTTCTTATAAGTCCTAAACTTACACGATAGGTTGGGTGGTAGGTTTGTATGTCATCTTATGTGAAGTGACAGATCCTTCATACTTTAGGTAGTATATAAATCTAGTTATGTAATGGAATGAAAGAAATAGAATGTGTATTATTGATGCATGCTACAAATGTCTCTCTTGTTCTAATGATTGTTTATTAATATTTCAAAAAAAAAAATCCTCATACTGTTTCTCAAGTACTTATATGACGTAACAGAGGGGTTGTTACAGAAATATTATAAAGAACCCATGAAATTAAACCGATAAAACTACCAGTACTATCTTGTTAGGACAAATTGGTAAGAGGTTTAATATATATAAGAAAGAAATAAAAATATTTATAACCCGTCTCTATTTCTAGAACAAACTTAGGGTTTTGTTTTTAAACCAAAAGCTTGGAAGCAAATTATTTAAATAAACCTAGCATAAATGTGACAATGTCAAAGGCATTTAAATTTATTTTTCCACCCATGAGGATGGATATTTAACCATGGAGTTGAAATCAAACAGACAACGCTCGTAAATTAAACTATAATATCTATTAAGGTATAACTGATATGACCGAAGAGCTCGGGCCATCAAGATCAAAGTAAACTCAATGCAATAACAACAACGTATCAATACATTTCGTCCCATGGAATAGTATTAGGGAGACTGTAGACGAGTTGAAGGTGAGTAAATAAGTTTATATAACCTCATAGAACAGGATCTGAATGTAGACGCTCGGGATATTGAATGACATTCTCCCAATGTAACCACCAGCCACAGAGAGTTGGTTAGCTGGAGAAACAACCCTCTAAAAAACGACACCATAAATTAATATGGAAAAATATGTGAAATACCTAACGTATATATTAGATAAACAAACCCATATTCAATGAATTATGGTTACCTTTAGTTGAAAAGGATTGAACTCTCCATCGATAATTTGTTTACCTGTGAAGGATTTGGAACCTATGAAGGAAATTCGATAGAAACCCTTATACTGAATTGTTTAAGAAGGAAATATAAAAAGAACTATAGTAATATATTTTGGAAATGAATCCATTTCACTTTGTAAGGTAAACTTAATAAAAGAAAAGGAAATACCTTTGTGCAAGAAATAAAATGTCAATTTATGGTGGATGTGAGTAGACTCCATGGGTAGTAATCCTACATATGCATTTAAAGATTAGTTTGTGCATATAAATTAGAATAAAAGTAAAAACCCCAAGAAAGTTATTATTGATGAAAGAATATTGTACCTGTTGTCAAGAGAAAAATATGTCAATGATAACATGTTAAATGAAACTAGAACCATTTTACAAATTGGGAAATTAAGGAACCTAACCTAACATGGCATTTCCATGACTATTAATTAGTAATATTGAGTAAAATGTAAACAATTATACTCTTTAATTTCTTCGAGTGAAAGAATCATTAAATGACTATAGCATGGAATCAAGTATAACCTCTTATTTAAAAAAAAAATGTTGAAAAATAGGTGACATTAAAAATGGTATAGAGAATGGTTCAAACCCTATGGCCTTTTGGGCTCAATAGGAACACAAATATTTTCTTACAAGTATAAAAACATATATAATTATAAAAAAATTATTGATAGAGATGAGGTATTGAGGTTAACTATGTTTTTGCACATATTAAAAACAAAATCTAAGTGTTATGGATAAATAACTTGGTAAATCAACACCTAGTGGTCCACATATGTATTTGGAAACCATGAGTAGAATTAAGAAATAATTACAGAGCCTCAATGCAGATAACTAAAAACTACTCAATGCTCGTAAAGAATAAGAAGAGATGAATGGAATTCTACTTAATAACATGAATGAAATGATTCAACAGAACAAGTTAGGATAGACTTCCAACAATACTAAAAGTGAATTTTCCAATGATTAATCACACAAGTGTAAATATCACCCAATATTTAGTGATAAAACAAAGTTTTTAACTGAAGGAAGTAGTAAGGATAGCTCTGAAAATAGTACCTTATTGAAATTTGTACCCAAAACCAAAAAAATAAAGTAGCGTTCTAACCAATTATTTTGTGAGTTCAAAAATATGAGACCACCCAATTTTGATGGTGAGTCTAAGGAGGAAGAAGATGCCTAGCTTCTAAACATGGGAAAATATTTGCAAATCTACAACTACCTAGGGAATTTCATGGCTAGGTTGGATGTGTACCAATTGAATGGTAAAGATTCAATATGCTGGGAGGAGACTAAAATCAAAAAGTATTATAAAAGATCAAAAAGTATTTTAAAGAAAAGTATTTAACTGAAAGATACTATGATGAAAAAGCCAAGGAATTACACGATATCATACTAGGAATGATGATTATTGAGGAATTTTTCACTAAGTTTGTAAATTTAATCAGATATGCACCTTACCTTAGAGAGGAAGAGGAAAAGGATCATTGGTTTATGAGTTGTTTTCCTCAAGCATAAAAGGATAAAATAGATTTTCTTACTCCTAAGAAAATGGATGAAGTAATAAGGTGTGCCAAGTTATGTTTCAATCAATTCAAACAGAATTATGGAAGCACAAAACCATGGCATACTAAGAACATGGATAATTTTGATACTAGGAATAAGAAACTCAAGCATCCACAACAGACACCACATAGTGCACCAATTATGAGAAACAAGTACAATGGACAACAAAGTGTATATTTTCATAACAATAGTAAACCTGCAAATTTTGTAAATAAGACAGTTAGACCACCATTACAGTGTTGGGGTTCAAAAGAAACTCACTTGCATCAAGACTATCCTCTAAATAAAAAAATAAATCATGCGGTACAAAACATCTAGGAAGTAGCAACAGTAAACGACATGGCTATATGCACTCACAAGATCAATGCTTCCTTGGAAAATCAGTAGGGTAATCATCAATATTCCATGGTGAAAGTACAATGTATCACTAATCAGAAACTTATATCCATTTTAATAGACCCCGGTGCAAGTCTAGGTTATATTTCACCTGATATAGTAGAAGGTTGTAAACTAGATTAAATCAAACATAAGAAGTCTTGGTTAGTTAAATTATCCACTCAAATGAAACGAAAGGTCATAGAATTGGTAAAACATTGTACAATACTTATGGATTAAATGCAGACTAAGTTCGATTTAAACATATTACCCTTAGGATCTTATGATTCACTCATAGGAATGGACTTCCTGGAAAATCACTCTTATATTGTAAACTCTCACGACAAAACTTTTAACTATTTAGATGAATCTGGTCAGGGAAGAACAATTAAAGGAATACCATGTGGTGTGTCGGTAAGACAGATCCATGCTCTACAATTGAAAATGAATGGAATAAAAGGATGTGATATATATGTTGTGCACATATCTAAAAGAAAATATGAAATGGTTGAAAATATGTTAACTAAAGATCATATACTGAGGGAATTTCAAGATATGTTTCTCGAAGAAATTATAGGATTACCTCCTAGATGGGACATGGATTTTATAATAGATTTAGTACTTGGATCTGCACCAATATATAAATACCCTTACCAGATGAGTATTCCATATTTCAATGATCTTGAAATGCATCTCTCGGAGTTGATGGACAAAAAATATATCTAACCTAGTGCTAATCCATGGCGAGCACTAGTCTTGTTTGTTAAAAAGAAGGATGGAACCTTCAAATTGTGCATTGATTACATATAACATAATAAGATGGCAATTAATAAAAAGTATCATTTTCCCCACATTAATGACTTTTTTGACCAATTCATGGAAATTGAGATATTTTCAAAAATATACTTACGGCCAGGATTGTAAATGTGTTGAAACTACATAGAATAAATCTAGATAGAAAATGCCACACACATTTACATAGAGAAATTGTGAAAGAAGAACCAAGAGAGAAAGAATGGAATAATTCTCATTAACCGTAATGAATAATGAATAATTTGCAGATGATATACTATGTATAACTCAACTAATGTGCACTGGAGGTGAAGCCAATGTGCCATAGTGGTGCTCTAGAGTGATCTGGACACACACTAGTAGTTACGGGAGTGAACTACCATCTGGTTGAGTTAACTAGTCTACGAGTCTTCAGTTAACTGACTCAAACAGAGTGAAGTGAGGCAGAGATCATGAAATCATGGGTAATGAGTGAGTCTAGCGATGATACCAAGGCTAATGCACATTAGATGGTGATGATCCCAATGTTTCATGGTGAAAAAACCAATGCAGCATCTAGACTCCACTCAACTAGTCAAACTAAAGTGAAAACTGAAGAGAATATTCTCCCTAGAGGTATATTCTTCCTAGAGGTATATTCTTCCTAAGATATAGGAGACTAGATAATGACTAATAAACTAGGAAAAACCTTAATAAAAATAAATCCTAGGTGTGTGTGAAGTAACTCCAACACCTCCCTTGAACATCACTATGGTGAAAATAAAGAATGGGTCCTAGAAATGAGGCCATGTTAGGTACCCAAATACAAAAGATACACTGACAATAAAGTGAGGAAAGAGGGAAAACATCATGGGAAAAATCCCCCCTCAAGGTACAATGTATGTAAAAAGAAGAACTACAATTCCTAGGCAACTGTGTCCTTCACTCCAAGATGACTTCATAGAGAATGGAACTTCTTCTCAGTGAAGGTCTTGGTGAAGATGTTTTCCATCTATTCTGCTGAAGGAAAGAAATGTAGGTCGATGATCCCCTCATGTAATACGTTATATATGTAGTGCATGTGGATCTCAATGTGCTTCATCCACTGCCTATGAACTGGATCTTTGCAGAACATCAGAGTGCTCTGGTTGTCACACTAGATGAAAATCAGATGATGAAACTGAATTCCCAAATCAGTGAGAAAATGATGTAGCTATATAGACTGAATGGTTATGTTAACTACCCCTTTGTACTCTTCCTCAGTTGAAGAAAGAGAAATAGTAGACTGCTTCTTGCTCGACCAACGGAAAGTCCCAGAACCAAGACTGAGTGAGTAACCAGATGTGGACTTGTGATCAATTTTGTCTCCAACCTAGTAAAAATTAGTAAAATCAATGAGATCTAATGTAGAGTTTGTTGCATAATGAATCCCAAAGGTGATGGTGCCTTGTACATATCTAAGAATACACTTTGCAACCTTCCAATGTAGATCATATAGCTATTGCATGAACCTAGAAACTACACCGACTGCATAAGAGAGGTATGGTCTAGAGTGTATGAGATACAACAAGCTCCCCACTAGCTGTATGTACAGTTTGTTGTCAACCAGTGGACTATCCCTGACATCCTCAAGTTTGAATATTGATAGGAAAGGAGTCGGAAAAGACTTACAGTATGTCATGCATACTTGGCCTGAGATAGCTTGATGCCTAATGCATCGTCATTGATCTCAAGTCTAATGAAGAAGTGTAGTGGACCCATGTCCATCATCAAAAACCTATCATGTATAATCCTCTTGACTACAACAATCATTGAAGTCGAGAAACCGATGATCAACAAATCATCAACATGAAGAACTAAGAGTAGAAGTGAATGTGCCATCCTGAGCATGTAGACATTGGGGTCTAATTTACAAGGTACAAAGTTCTATGAAAATAGGTAGGCATCCATCTTGGAATACCATGCCCTTGGAGCCTTCTTGAGGCCATAAAGAAACTTGTTCATTTGCCAGACCAAAGATGAATCCTTCATAAGTCCCTTGGGCTGCTCCATATATATCTCCTCACAGAGATCATCATGCAGAAATTCATTCTTCACATCCATCTGATGGAATTCCCATCCCTTGGCCACCACAATGGAAACCACCAAACATATGGAATCAATATTTTCTACTAGAGCGAAGGTCTCATCATAGTCAATGTCATGCACCTGTTGAAATAATTTGGCAACAAGCATAGATTTGTATCTACTAATCTCTCCATCTGATGCGCTCTTGGTCCTGTAGACCCATCTACACATGACAAGTTTCCTTCTAGAAGGAAGGGGAACTAGATCTTAAGTCTGGTTCTCGGGGAGGGAGTTGTACTCCTCCTACATGCGGATTCCAAAAAGGGATTTCCAACAGCCTAGCCATAAGACTATGGATATTAAGACTGAACAAAGAATAGATGTCTGGAGGGAAATGGTTCAGTGGAATTGAGTGCAATAGGAGGCCCCTCGAAATCAGATTGAGTCCTCTTAGTATCAACTCGATCACCAACAAGATCCCTTGCATCTTGAAGAGTAGTCTATGCCCACTTGGGCCTCTTCTCTGGCTCTACATCTACATATGGATTCTCTGACTCCGCATATAATTGTGCTGACTCTATATCTGAATCATATGATCCCTATGAATCAAAACACTCATTTGAAGAATAGTCGACATGTGCATTCTCATCATCTTAGACATGTGGAAGAATGAAGGTGTGTGCATGCAGTTGTTGAGGTACATGCGAGACACTTTCCTCGAATTGGAAACTTCTCTCAATGATGAGCCGGTCTAAGGAAAGATCAATAAGTCTAAATCCCGTCACACCATCGGGGTATTAAAATAAAATACACTCAGTGCTCTGTGGATCAAATTCCTTCTTCATTTTAGAGGGAGTTTGGGCCCATGCACATGAACCAAAAATATGAAAGTGGGTTACTTCAAGTTTGAGGCCGCTCCAAGCCCTATAGGGGGTCTTATCCTTGACATATCTATGTGGAGATATATTTTGGATGTATGTTGCACAATTAAGTGCTTCGACCCATAGTATCCATGGTAGTGACTTTGCATGTAGCATGCAAGATGTCATCTCTTTTAGAGATCCATTTTTCTGCTCAACATCTTTGTTTTGTGATGTAGGAGCATCACCAACATCAAGTGAGCCAGCGTGGAAGCGAAGGACAGCTAGACAAGAGCGCCAGCACAAATTTTTAAATCACCTTGGAAATTGTTGCACAATATTCAATGAGCCATTAAGAAGAAGTGCACTTGTAAAATGTAAACGGACCTTGAGCGATTTCTCTCGTCCTTAGTAGGTAGAAGGCATTTAAAGTAGTTAATGCAGGTAGATAGAAATTAATTCTAGATTAGACAGTTTTAGAGAGCAAGAGGGAAACATGATATAGACACCCTCATTGTGCATTGTAATATTATCAAGGAAGAGCATAGAAGAGCAGAGAGTTGTGTAAGAACACCCATGTACAGATATTTGAATTAATAGAAATAGTTTGATTCAAATTCATGGTTTTGTGTCTGTTCTCTATGTATTGATGCTGAATGATATGCTCATGAATGTTTTCTTCCAGTTATACATTTTCTTTATGTGTTGTGTATATGATTTCATGTTTGACTCGGTTGAATTCTGAAGGGAAATGGAAATGAGTCTCAATTGTTTCTCTATCTGAGCCAAAGGTTTTTGCAAGGAGTGCAGATGAAGTGTCCACAAGGAGTGCATTGACAAAGGGTTCAGACAGGGTTTCTTTGTTCTCATTTATCTCAGAAGTGAAGTTGGGCACAAGAGTCGTGCAAGAAGTGCACAGGCCGAGTGAAGTTCAGGGTTGCAAACTTGAGCAAGAGTTGAAGGACTGCTACTATAGGTGTGCGCAGAGTCGAAAGGATTCAAGCACTTGAAGTGTTTGAAGGTGGTCGCAAGGAGTGCGCGCAAGAGTATTTTCCAAGGCTTGAAGTTACAAGGAAGCTCAGGAAGGATAGGGCTTTCAAATTTGTTGAAGGACAGTGCAGGGAAGCTATGAAAGCAAGATTTAAGCAGGCGTCGTAAGTTCACGCTGTAGGTGGATTAATTCTGGGAGGAACACTTGGACATTCATAGAAATCGCCAAGCAAAGACGGACAGTTGGTATTCTCCGAGGAGAATTCACGAATATCTGTGAGCCGTTAGATATTGTGGAGGTACAAGGGAGATACAGTGGAGTATTCTCAAGAGGTTCAAAGATCAGGTGGGGAATAACCGTAGATCCGAGCCACAAGGGCCATCGAATTTACACGGGGTTTTGTATATCGGGGTTTCATGGGTTGAAACTCTGAAACATTGAAACGGGAATTGCGAAGTCGTGAAACGCGATATCCCGATGGGCACGAGAACAGTGTGGGGCCATAGGAGTTGGTAGGTGGATAGGTGGCACACCTTATCGGGGTTTCGTGGCGAGAGGTCCTGAAACATATGCATTAGGATTCACAATATTGCGAAGTCCGAAATGTCGATGGAGTGAAGGACCGTTGAATAGTCAAACTCATGCATGTGTCGGAGTTTCAACATATCAAAAATCGAGAGTCGGGGAAACAAGTTGTTTGATATTGCGAGTGGAGAAATCACGATAGGACAAATCCTGACAGGAAAAATTCAGCGTTGACCGGTTGTCAAGTTTCAGGGATTCGAGAGACCTATGCTCGACCATTGACCTCGCAAAGTCGCGAAGTCCAATCCCCCAATTCTAAAAAGGGGATCCCACGAGGATTGTTGTGGGTGCAGATTTACCAATAGGGAAATAGAAAGGACCGGTTAGTGTTCTTTGGGCCGAAAGGAAGGAAAGATCCTGTGAGCACGCAGACCTTCCGACCTGCAGGTTTGGGAAGCGTGCATGTGCATCAAGTGGTATCAGAGCACAGAAAGGTTCTTTTCTTTCTGTAACAAAGAGGAAAGAGAAATCACCATGCCGCCAAGGAGAAGAGATATGGAGACACCCGATCAACCAGAGGATAGGGAAATGCCGAGAAGAAGAGGCAGGCAGATGACAGATCCAGTTGTGGAAAGACAAATGAGTGATCTATGAGATAGACTTGAAGAGATGGAGACAACGCAAAGATGCACAGTCTATGCAGGGGATATAAGTGATTCCGAAAGCGAAGTTGAGACTGAACGTGAAGAAGAAGTTGCAACTGAAGATGCATCAAATGAGCGTTTGATCAAAGCTATTGCCAGGATGGGTGCAAGAGCAAGGATGGACATTCCATTTTACGAGGGAAACTTGGATGCAGAGGAGCTTCTAGAATGGATTAGAGCTCTTGACACATACTTCGACTATGAAGATGTCGAAGAGGACAAGAAAGTCAAGCATGTTGTCACTAGATTGAAGGGACATGCAGCATTGTGGTGGGATGAACTACAAGTTGACAGATGCTACAAGGGCAAGAAGAAGATCAAGAGCTGGGATCGAATGATCACAAAGATGAAGGTGAAATTCGTCCCCAGATATTATCAAATTACTCTGTTCAGGAGGATGTAGAACCTGAAACAAAACCTGATGACAGTGAAAGAATACACTGAGGAATTCTATAAACTGAACATCCAGGAAGGTCATCGGGAGAGTGATGATGAGAAAGTTGCCAGATATATGAATGGCCTGAGATATGATATCCAGGATGAGATGAGCATGGTAACCATCCAAATGGTGGAAGATTCTTATCAGATGGCTCTGAAAGAAGAAGAGAAGCTGAGCTGAAAGCAGAGTCAGAGGGGCCGAGGCAGAAGTCAGCCCAGAGGCAAGTCAGTTGCCCAGGACAAATACTAGAAGCGCAAAGAGGACTGGAAGAAACCTCAGACCAGAACAGAGAGAGGTGGAACCTCACAGCGAGGGCAACAATATGCTAAACAGAGAGGGAAACATAATGAGCAGAGAGGAGATTATGCTGACAACAACACTTTTCCTCGTACTAGAGGTAGAGGAAGAGGAAGAGGTGGAGTAATCACATGCTTCACATGCGGGAAGAATGGGCACAAGTCTTACGAGTGTCCAGATAAAAAGAAGGACATTGGAGAGACTCACATCGCCAAGGCACAGAGGTGGGATGTTGAGGCAGAAGACGCTGAAGGCGAAAGATCGTTGATGATGCGGAAAGTCCTTTTGACACCAGAGAAAGAGGTGGAAAGTTCATTCCAAAGGACCAGACTTTTCAATACTGCTTGTAAGACCAAGGACAGGGTATGCAAGGTCATTGTAGACAGTTGTAGCATAGATAATCTCATATCTACGGAGATGGTAGAGAAGCTGGAGTTGGAGACGACTGATCATCCAAGCCCATACAGAGTTTCGTGGCTATAGAAAGGACACCAGGTAACTGTCACTAAACAATGTTTAGTTGAATTCAAGATAGGAGG
>SNQJ01S0071841.1:14739-26411 GCA_010110895.2 Picea sitchensis | reverse complement strand
AGGATATAATGATAAGATATTATGTGATGTCATTCCTATGGATGTTTGTCATCTATTGCTGGGTAGACCATGGCAATATGACAGGAATGTGATTCATGATGGGCGAATGAACACATACACCCTGGAGAAGAATGGGAGGACACGCATGTTGCTTCCGATAAAGGATAAGGAGGTGAAACTGGAGGTAAGCAACACTGTAATTCTCATGAGTGGGGAGGAACTCCTTACCAAGGTTAAAAAGAAGCAGGATCCATAGTTCATTGTGGTCAGAAAGCCTAGGATTGTTCTGACTAGCACAAGAGTGGATGATTTACCAGAAGAAATTTAGGAACTGCTGGAAGAGTTTGCTGACATAATAGTGGACGAATTACCTCATTCGTTGCCACCGATTAGAAGTGTGAGTCATCATATTGACCTCATACCAGGAACTAGTTTTCCAAACAAAGCCGCATACAGATTGAGGCCACAAGAGAATGAGGAGGTTAAGAGGCAAGTCTAGGATTTGTTGGACAAAGGTTTGGCCAGGGAAATCCTGAGTCCATGTGTTGTTCCAACAATACTCAGTCCGAAGAAAGACGGAGGTTGGAGGATGTGTGTTGAATCAAGGGCGATAAATAAGATAACCATCAGGTACAGGTTTCCATTGCCGAGGATGGATGATCTGATGGATTGCTTGAGCGGAGCAGAGTACTTTTCAAAGATTGATTTGAAAAGCGGTTATTATCAAATCTGCATGAGAGAAGGTGACAAATGGAAGACAACATTCAAAACAAACGAGGGGTGGTATGAATGGCTTGTTATGCCGTTTGGCTTAACCAATGCACCAAGTACCTTCATGAGGTTGATGAACGAAGTCCTAAGGGAGTTCATCGAGAAATTTTTCATTGTGTATTTGGATGACATACTGGTTTACAGTAAAAAAGTGGCAGAGCATATGAAGCATTTGGCTATAGTAATGCAAAAACTACAGCAGGAGAAGCTGTTGATAAACATGAAGAAGTCCTCATTCATGAAGACAGAGCTCATTTACTTGGGGGTTGTTATTTTGGAAAATGAGTTGAGGATGGATCTAGATAAGGTGGAAGTGATTAAGAATTGGCCATCACCGAAGAATATATTTGAGGTGAGAAGTTTTCACGGACTGGCTAGTTTCTACTGAAAGTTCATCAGAAATTTCAGTGGAATTAACGCAACAATGATGGATACAGTGAAGAAAAGACACAAGTCTTTTCACTGGACTGAAGAAGCTGAGAAAAGTTGTAATCTATTGAAGAAGAATATTATGGAACAACCGGTTCTGGTGTTGACGGATTTCCGAAAGACGTTTCAGGTGAAATGCGATGCAAGTGGATTTGCAATTGAGGGAGTCTTAAGTCAGGAAGAGAGGCTGATAGCATATTTCAGTGAGAAGATGAATGAAGAAAAATTGAGGTACTCCACTTATGATAAGGAGTTTTATGCTATTATCTAGGCATTAAATAAATGGATTCATTACTTGATCCGGAAAGAGTTTGTTTTATACAGTGATAATCATGCACTGCAGTTTGTGACTCAACAGGAGAAGTTGAATCAGAAACATGTCAAATGGGTTGAGTATATGCAGAATTTCACTTTTGTGATTAGACATATTTCTGGTACTGCTAACAAAGTGGTTGATGCTTTGAGCAGGAAGTGTTTGCTATTGCAGGAGTTCAAAGTCAAAACGTTAGGTTTTGATGATCTCAGGGACATATATGCAGATGATCAGGATTTTAAGGAGGCATATGAAGTAGCTGAGAATCCAGTTCTCAGAGACAGAATCCAATGGGCTGAATACATGATCCAGGAAGGATTGTTGTTCAAGGAAAATCAACTGTGTATTCTGAAATGCTCCATGAGGGAGAACTTTCTGAAGGAGAAACACAGTGGAGGATTGGCAGGGCACTTTGGTCACGACAAGACGTTCGCGAAGCTGAATGAGTCATATTTTTGGCCGGGAATGTGAGATGATGTCAAGATATTTGTGGATAGATGTAGAATTTTCCAACATTCGAAGGGAAGGAAGTAGAATGCGGGATTTTATCAACCATTTCCCATACCAGAGAGGTCGTGGGATGCTATTAGCATGGATTTTGTATTGGGGTTGCCAAGAACACAAAGAGGTGTTGACTCAATCTTTGTGGTGGTGGATAGGTTTTCCAAGATGGCACACTTCATTCCATGTCAGAAGACCAATGATGCAACTCACATCGCAAACATATTTTTCAAAGAGGTCATTCGACTTCATGGTTTGCCAAGGAGTATAGTTTCGGATTGAGACACCAAATTTGTAGGGCATTTTTGGAGGACCTTATGGAAGAAGCTGGGAACTAACTTGGCATTTAGTTCAGCTTATCATCCTTAGACGGACAAACAAACAAAAGTGGTGAACATAAGTCTGGGAGACTTGCTGAGAAGCTTGGTGACAGAGCACCACAGCCAGTGGGATAGCATATTACCACAGACAGATTTTGTGTATAATGACTCAGTGAATAGGAGCATAGGGAAGATTCCATTTAAGGTTGTCTATGGTATGCAGTCGAGAGGAATTTCTGAACTGAGGGATTCAGAACAGACTACGACTAGGAGTGCTAGTGCAGAAGATTTCGCAGAGGCGATGAAGGAACTTCACAGCCAGGTGAAGGAGAGATTGCAGAATTCAAGCCAGGAATACAGGCATAGAGATGATCAACATAGAAGACAACTTTAGTTCGAAGTTGGTGACTTGGTTCTAGCACATTTGAGGAAAGAAAGGTTCCCGAGAGGAACATATAGTAAGCTGAAAATGAAGAAAATCGGGCCATGTAGGGTCTTGAAGAAATTTGGGACGAATGCTTACAAGATTGAATTACCCGATGGGATCGGAATTTATATGATATTCAATATCTCAGATTTGTACCCATATAGAGCTGAGGAAGTAGGAGCTAGGACTGAGCAGCTAGTGATCCAGTGGACAAAATAGATGCCAGTTGCAGAGAAGCTGTAGATTGAGTGCATACTGGACAAGAGAGTGAGCAAGAGGACCAGGCGAAAGCAATACTTTGAGCATTTGGTCAAGTGGAAGAATCATCCAGTTGAAGATGCCAACTGGGAGACTAAAGAAGAGATACAGAAGCATGGACATACCATGCGTGAGCTCATGGACAGGAGCCCATGAAATTTTTCAAGCGAGGGAGTATGATGCAGGAGCATCACCAACATCAAGCGAGCCAGCGCAGAAGTGAAGGACAGCTGGACAAGAGCACCAACACAAATTTTGAAATCACCTTGGAAATTGTTGCGCAATCTAAAATGAGCCATTAAGAAGAAGGACACTTGTAAAATGTAAATGGACCTTGAGCGATTACTCTCGTCCTTAGTAGGTAGAAGGCATTTAAAGTAGTTAATGCAGGTAGATAGAATTTAATTCTAGATTAGACAGTTTTAGAGAGCAAGAGGGAAACGGGATATAGACACCCTCATTGTGCATTGTAATATTATCAAGGAAGAGCATAGAAGAGAAGAGAGATGTCTAAGAACACCCATGTACAAATATTTGAATTAATAGAAATAGTTTGATTCAAATTCATGGTTTTGTGTCTGTTCTCTGTGTATTGATGTTGAATGATATTCTCATGAATGTTTGCTTCCAGTTATACATTTGGTTTATGTGTTGTATATATGATTTCATGTTTGAGGTTCAATTCTGAAGGGAAATGGAAATGAGTCTCAATTGTTTCTCTATCTGAGCCAAAGGTTCCTGCAAGGAGTGCAGTTGAAGTGTCCACAAGGAGTGCGTTGACAAAGGGTTCAGACAGGGATGCTTTGTTCTCATTTATCTCAGGAGTGCAGTTGGGCACAGGAGATGTGCAAGAAGTGCACAGGCCAAGTGAATTTCAGGGTTGTGAACCTGAGCAAGAGTTGAAGGACTGTTGTTGCAGGTGTGCACATAGTCGAAAGGATTCAAGCACTTGAAGTGTTTGAAGGTGGCCGCAAGGAGTGTGCGCAAGAGTCGTTTCCAAGGCTCAGAATTACAAGGAAGCTCAAGAAGGATAGGGCTTTCAAATTTGTTGAAGGACAACGTAGGGAAGCTGCGACTGGAAGATTTAAGTAGGCGACGTAAGTTCACACTGCAGGTGGACGAGTTCTGGGAGGAACACTTGGACATTTGCAGAAATTGCCAAGCAAAGACGGATGGTTGGTATTCTCCGAGGAGAATTTGTGAATCTTCGTGAGCCATTAGATCTTGTGGAGGTGCAAGGGAGATACAGTGGAGTATTCTCAAGAGGTTCAAAGCTCAGGTGGGGTAGAACCGTAGATCCGAGCCACAAGGGTCGTCGGATTTACACGGGGTTTCGTATATCGGGGTTTCGTGGGTTGAAACTCCAAAACATTACAGCGGGAATCACGAAGTCACGAAAAATGATATCCCGACGGGTACGAGAATAGTGTGGGGCCACAGGAGTCGATAGGTGGACAAGTGGCACACCTTATCGAGGTTTCGTGGCGAGAGGTCTTGAAACATATGCATTAGGATTCACGATATTGCGAAGTCCGAAATGTCGATGGAGTGAAGGACCGTTGAATAGTTAAACTCGCGCGTGTGTCGGAGTTTCAGCATATCGGAAATCGGGAGTCGGGGAAACAAATTGTTTGATATCGCAAGTGGAGAAATCACAATAGGACAAATCCCAATAGGAAAAAGTCAGTGTTGACCGGTTGTCAGGTTTCGGGGATTTGAGAGACCTATGCTCGACCATTGACCTCGCGATGTTGTGAAGTCCGATCCCCCGATTGTAAAAAGGGGATCCCACGAATATTGTTGTGGGTGCAAATTTCCTGATAGGGAAATAGAAAGGATCGGTTAGTGTTCTTCGGGCCGAAAGGAAGGAAAGATCCTGTGAGCACGTGGACCTTCTGACCTGCGGGTGTGGGAAGCGTGCGTGTGCATCATTTTGTTGCAGAGTATAGGGAACTGTTTGCTGCAACTGAATCCCTACCTCATGAAAAAGATTATGGATATCATGATTGACATACTCTCCTTTGTTATCAATTCAAAGGACTTTGATTTTCTTTTGTGACTGTGTCTCAGCAAGGGCTTTGAAATATTTGAGGTGTTCAAAGATGTATGTTTTTTTCCTAAGAAGGTAAATCCATGTGAAACATAAGAAATCATCAAAAAAAAATAGAACAAACCTCACTTTGTTGATTGATGGATGTAGAAAAGGGCCCATGAGGTCACTAAGGATCATATCTAAAGGAGAGGAAGCTTTGTGAGTCTTTCCTTTGTGAAATTTCTCTTGAGGGTGTTTTCCAAGAACACATCCCTCACACATTCCTTTGGACAAATGGATGTCTCGTAGACCATCAACAAATATTTTCTTGCTAAGTTGTTGCATATATCTGAAATTTAAATGCTCGAACCTTTCGTGCCATATCCTACTACTTTCATCAGCATGGGTATGCAGTAAAGCATAATTTGGTTCAATAAATTCATAAAATGTATACAATCTAGATTGATGATTTACCTCACCGATAGAAACCCTAGAATATTTTTTCATGTCATATATGTCCAATGCATTTGGTGTGAATATGGATTTCTTTTAGGTGCTGAAATTTTTCATCTAATACATGGATAGAAGATTGACAAATTTTTTGGGAATGTGCAACACATTCTCGAAGCTTCCATTGGTAAGTTTAATCCTTCCTTTATCGATGACCTCGACTGGAGAGTTGTTCCCCATCAAAATAGAAGGACCTTTGCATGCATCCAATGAAAAATACATTGTTTTTTTTTTTCATACATGTTATGTGATGCTCCTAAATATATGATCCAAGCATCATAGATGACATGATGGAAATCAAGACATGGCTAGAATTCCCTTTCTTGGGATTTTAATCTTTTGTATTCTTCTTCTTCTCACCCTCGAGGATGTGATCTCCAAGGTTGTTTTGCTGAAGGATTTGAGTCATTATTTTTATTTTTTTCTACATGCATGTGGATTCTAGATGGAATCCTTTATGGCAGTATGTCCATTTCTCCCCTTTACTTCCCTTTCCACCTTTGGATCCGAAGGCATCGGTGAAGGTTTTTTAGTACCCTTCCTTCTTCGGATTTTCATGAGATTTCCTATTGTATTCATCTTTATATTTATTGCATCTTGCACAATAATTGCATGAGCCTTTAGGCCTTTGATTTTTCCCATGTTGATGAGATTGGTTTTCTCCTATGTCAGGGATTAGATAAATTCCTCAAGAGAATGCATATTCTAGGTGGCTTCAGAGGAGAATTTGACAGAATGAAATCTGGATACGAAAAAAAATAATTCAGGACCAATTTTGGGGAGAACGGTGAGAACCATTTTTTTCTCCTCCTCAGATTTATGAACCCCGCAAGCTTTGAGTTGCAATAGTAAATCCTTGAATTTTGTAAAGAAATCTTGGAGATTGTCGAAGATTTTTGGATCTAGTGTAAGTAATTACACCTCAATAATGTGTACCCTTATATCATCTTGTTTTCCAAAGATCCCTTCCAAGGTGTTCCAGGCTTCATTGGGGATTTTACAGGAAGATATGTGGAAAAGGAGACTGAGAGAGATGAGACTACAAATTGTTCTGAATGCCTCATCCATTTGATTTAGATACTTTTATTTTTCTATGTATGATGTTGGTTATGTGTCTGTATTTAAAGTTAACATGTACAATCCTCTAGTTCGGAGATGTATGATTATTCTCTCCTTCCATACAAAGTAATTGTAAGGTGTAAGAATGAATTCTTTTGGGAATTCCATCTTTCCACTGTATTCAATATTTGGAACCTGCAAAAACTAATTTGGTGTAGCTTTGTTTAGAAGTATGTTGGCTCTAATACCATGTAAATGTGTTGAATCTGCACAAAATAGATCTAGCTAGAAAATTCCACACACATTTGCAGAGAGACATTGTGAAAGAAGAAGCAAGAGAGAAAGAATGGAAGAATTCTCATTAACCTTAATGAATAATGAATAATCTACACATGATATACTATGTATAACTCAACCAATGCATACTGTAGGTGAATCCAATGCACCATAGTGGTGGTCTAGAGTGATCTGGACACACACCAATAGTTACGGTAGTGAACTGCCACTGAATATAGTCTCTCTGGAAATTACATGAGTGAACTTCGACCTAGCTAAGTTAACTCGTCTACCAGTCTTCAGTTAACTGACTGAAACAAAGTGAAGTGAGGAGGAGATCATGGAATCATGGGAAATGCACAAGTATGGTGATGATACCAAGTCTAATGTGCATTAGCTAGTGATGATCCCAATGTTACATGATGACAAAACTAATGCAACATCTAGACTCCACTCAACTGGTCAAACTGAAGTGAAAATTGAAGAGAATATTCTCCCTAGAGGAATATTCTCCCTAAAATATAGGAGACTCGATAATGACTAATAAACAAGGAAAAACCTTAGGAAAATGAAACCCTAGGTGTGTGTGAAGTAACTTCAACAAGGATACCATCAAGTCGAGATTAAATAATAGGACATTCATAAAACTGCTTCTTGAACAAGATATGGACATTATGAGTTTGTAGTTGTAAACTTTGGCTTAACAAATGCAACAACTACATTTATGTGCCTAATGAATAATGTATTCAGAAAATATTTAGATAAGTTTTTAATATTGTTCATTGATGACATATTGATTAACTCAAAGACTAAAGAGGAACATGAAGAACACTTAAGACTGGTTCTACAAACACTTAGAAAACATCAATTGTATGCCAAGTTTAGTAAGTGTGAATTTTAGTAGGATAAAATACAATATTTGGTTATGTAATTTTAGGAGAAGGGATTTCAGTTGACCTAGAAAAGGTCAAAGAAATCCTATAATGGGCAGTGCTAAAGGATGTGTCAGATGTCTGATATTTCATGGGAATTACACGATATTATCATAGATTCATAGAGGTTTTTTGAAAACTTTCTTATCCAATTATAATGTCACCTTCGTTACGACTACAAGCGAAGAAGAGGTGCAATTTTTTTTTATTCTTTTTGTGTTTCGAGAAAGAAGGAGATGACGAAAATATTTTACCTCACCACTGATGATGAACGTAAGCTTGCAGTCCAGGAAACAACCAACTATGAATCAACGCACTAGCACAGGAGAAACGGGGAAAAACATGTGTTAAGAGAAGGAGAAACGGCTACCCACCTGGCACAACAGGACCACGCCTACAAACCAAGGGACAACATCCCCCTCTTGACACAATGATGTTGACGAACAAAGACTAGAACCTCAAGGCGCGCGAACCAAATGAATGAAGGCATTCAACCCATGCACAAAAATAAACTTACAACGCTCGATAACACTCATATGGAAGGCATCAACTTCGACCAAGATATCATTCGCCGCTATCCAAATTGGGCTCGCCATGATCCCCTCATTAGGAATCATGTCATCCCCAGGTGATAGATGGGTCAATAACCTTGGTGCAACACATCCTATGTGGACCAAGGACTCTAGAAAACGTTGACGCGCTAGGATTCGAATACTGACGGGGAGACTATACCCACACCACATACAAAAGGTTGACGAGACACAAGAGGACGACTACCAGGGAAGACACGAGCCAAGACACGACTTCATCCATGACCCAACCAATCACCCAGTCTAAACTAGTTAATGATTACAATCTATTTTAACATGCTTTACCATTATAACGGGGAACGTCTAAATTACAATTAGTCATTAATGCACCTGCTAAATTAACGTTAATATAATCAATCTAGCAAGTCTAAGTAATCAACACTAGAACTATAATTATAAATACAATCTAACCTCAATTGTAAGAAGGTCTCAAATTGGCAATCTAGACTTTACTCCCCAATCTAATTTTAGTTATTATTACAACCTAAATAGACAATGCTATAATAATCCAAAATCTCCATCCAACTAGCCATTAACTTAAAAAAAATTATTAACAATATTAATGTAGAATGATACCCATATAACACTTATGAACAATTAAATCTCAACATGTAGTCTAGCTATATTGACCGAACTAATAGTGCTAGTTGTCTACTATCATTGAGAAGTAAATTGCTAACTATTAACATCGCTGTAAAAATTTAACAAGGCAATCAACATAACAATTACATAACAATTAATAGCACAATAACAAGGTGATCTACATAATTGTTAACCATTTAACTCGTTGTGGCATTAAATCAATAAGCGGGAATCTGCTGACCATTCACAGTGTTGTAGCAATTGTTCTTGCAATTAATAAGGAAAATAATATAGCATTTAACATTGCAATTAACAAGGCAATTAACTATAGAAATTGTTATGGTAAATTCGTGGTCATTCCAACAAGCTCAGTCAACATTCTAAAGGCAAAAATCGTGGGTAATTACAACAAGCTCCGACAACATTCTAAAGGAAAAAATCGTGGGTAATTACAACAAGCTCGAACACCATTCTAAAGGAAAAAATCATGGGTAATTACAACAAGCTCTGACAACATTCTAAAGGAAAAAATCGTGGGTAATTACAACAACTCATTCAGGTTTTTAAATGGAAAATCGTTGTGCTACATATCGGCAAAATGCAGGCTACCCTTTTAATGGAAAATCAAAGTCTTTAAGTCAGTAAACATAGTCACATTCAATTAGAAAATCGCCAGGCAACAAGGCATCAATTAGCAGTAAATGTTTTTTGTGAAACACAATCTTCTTCAAGGGGAAAATTGCCCCAAAAGTAAAAATGAAATGGAAACCTGAGAGGGGCGAAATTGCCACGCAACAAAGGTAATCAAAATAGAAATTCTTAAGTGAAAGACACAGTCTTATTCAAGGGGAAATTCTCCCCAAAGGCAAAAACAAGATGCAAACCAAAGAGGGATGAATAAACTAAGGTTTCTCTTTTTCATTGCCAGGATGCCAATGCCAACATATACATGAAAACAAAAATGTTTTTGTCTTTCTTACCAGGGTGCCAAATGTAAAATGAAGACAAAGAATTTGATTGTTTTTCCATTGCCAGAATACCAATACAAAAATCCAGACATGAATCAATTTGTTTTTCCATTGCCCAAATGCCAATACAAAAATGCAAACATGAATCAACTCATTTTCCATTGCCAGAATACCAATACAAAAATGAAGACATGAATCAACTCATTTTTCCATTGCTAGAATACCAATACAAATGAAGATGATAGTAAGAGAACTGCAAGGATCTATTGGGAAAATTCATTGAATGATCGTAGGGATTCTATCAGTCAAGGCGCAGAGAAAAACCAACAAGGATGCGAGATAATCCATACGCAGAGGTTTTGGCTAGAAGGCGCAAGTCAAGTAATCAATGAAGGACAACAATGGAGGTAGACGACTAACATGAACATCCTTCTCTCATCATCCACACACAAAAATGCATGGCATTGATATCCATAGGTATATTAACACCGAAGCGAAGACCGTAGATCACGCTCCTGGCCGACTGCTCAGGCGAGGACTGATGATCTAGGGACAAAAGGCCAACAACCACAATCTTCACAAATCAATACACCATAGAGTAGTCAAGACATGTCAGGAATCAAAGGCCATGGGAATCAATCACTCATCGAGCTAAAGTCTATGGAAAGATTCAGTCACCAAATACAACGCTAAGGCAATCAATTTCCTTACCCAAATAAACATGCAGATCCAAAGCATAAATCATACTACAATCTACCCTGCAAAAAATAAAGAAAGCGTATCGTTGCTTGATCGCCCGCTCTGAGTTGATGTCCCATGCACTCTGTGCAACTCTGGCTTGCCGATCGATGAGACTTCACCAGTACCTCCCAGCCAATGCTAGGGGTACACTTCTTCCCCTTTAGCCCCAGAGCCGCAAAGGGGCCACACACACTATCCAGAGATTTAGCTAGCTCCCAACTCGCCTCGCAAGGCCAAGCTACCACTCCTCACCGAGCTGTGTATCCCAACTCCCACAAGCTAAGTCAGTCAAGTATAGATTTCCGCAGCATAACGTTACACAAACAGAAGAGATCTTTCCTCCTTCTCCTCCCTCCATTATATAAAGTTTCTAACTCCTTTACTTTCCCAAAATCCCATTTAAATTAATGTTTAATAAATTAATTCCTAAAAATCCTCCCCGTACAAGTGTCACTCATCCCCTTCATTCCTCGATAAATTAAATTCTTTAATTAATTAATTACCCTTATTTCCCTCACCCACCTAGAGTCACTCGTAGAATCACTCCTAGGTGTCCCCAAATTCCCTTACAGGTTTTAATGACTTTCCCCATTATTAATTTGCTAGTTCAGTTTAAATTAGAAAGTTCTTAAATGCTAGATACCTTACTAAGTTTCACTTTTTTCTTTTTCCCTTGTGTTTCCATTTTCTTTTTATGTTTCCCTCTTTTCCTAGTTTCCTAATTATTTTAGATTTCCCTCTTTCCCCCTTTCATTTAGAACTCAATTTGGCAGGTGTAGAAATTAGCTTTTTCCCTTTTCTCTTTTTAATTAATAACTTTAAATTATCATAATATAATAAAACAACTAATTCCTCCCCCTCTTTTTTTTAATCCCAACAGATTTTTATGAATCAATTAAATTGCTTACTCCCTTCTTGTTACAAGATTAATGAAGATTATCATCATTATTTATTTAAATTTTT
>SNQJ01S0071841.1:0-11993 GCA_010110895.2 Picea sitchensis | reverse complement strand
GTGACCAAGTCGAGAAGGGGCTGGGATATGTTGGAATAGTTACAATGGCGACCTGCTTAACAGACTTTCATCTTGGTGCGAGCTTCCATGCAGTAATTGTGGATTTACCCTCCAAGGAGCCCGAGTGAGTTTGACCAATGTCTATTCCAGGTACAGTGAGACTTCCCTTCACCATCACCTTGTGTAAGTACCTAAATATTATGGCAACTAAAGACACCAATTCGTAGTGAGTCTCTGGGCAAGTACAGTCGACAGTCCAATCCGAAACGTATGGGCAGGATAACAAGTCTGAAATCAACTCAAGAGGCTCCCACACATAATCATGGGTATACCTTCAAGTGACCCCCAATATATGATCTGACCCCTATAAACAGTTGAACCATGGAGGGATAATCTCCATAATTCACCCGAATGCAAGCTCGTGCGTAACCCCTATTTGAGAGGGGGATCCTAGAAAACCAATATGACAATTGGATTTAACTCTCCCTAGCTCAGGATGCTAATGTTTGTTTTGAAAACTTTGGAGAGTTGTACTCACAGCCTAATCCAATGTGCTAACCCTAGTCTACTGTTGGTGGAAGATCCTAAAAACAAAAAAAATGTTCCAGATAATTTTTAATTAGCGTTCGTTTTATAGCTATTCTTTACTCAAAGGGTCTATGAAAGTGAAACTGATGGAATGATGACTCAATTCCCAAAAAGATGCATAAAAGATGATAAACAATCATTTCTTTTCAATGAACGCCTATTTAAGGGAAAGAGAAAGAGTCGTTTTCACTATCAAACACTAATATGGAATGTCCTCAATCAATTTGTTCTCAATCGAATCCAATGAAATGCTAAAACATTTGAGAAATGCCTTCTAACATGAAAACCAATCACTAATATGTGTCTTTGTTGTTTGTATGCGAACGATGATTAATTCAATGTAAAACTTCTTCTACTAACTACCCTTTCAGATCAAGGAGATTCGAACAAGCATAAGTAGATTTCGCACAAACAACACACCCTCTTGCTATTATTGAAACAAGAATCAAAGAGAAAACAAAAGATAACAAAGAAAATCAATCAATTCACACAAAAGAGAGATGTTTAAGAACAATGACCTCGAAGAACCAAATGAGATGATTCACAGATTTCTGATGCCCTTCACCAGAGTTCCCACTCAGTCGGATAAGAGAGAAGAAAGAAGTGGATTGATCCCAAGTTCTCAACAACAGAAAAACTCAAAATAAGGAAGAAGGTCACAAAATCTGAACAACAAAGTGCTTATTTCTCAGAAGGAAGGGTGTGAAAGGCCAATAGGAAGAAGCATTGAAACACAAAGAAGCTGAGCAAAGGGAAAACATAGATTGGATCAAATTTTGCAAAGAAAGGTTGGTGCTCTAGTGTAAGGGGCACTAGAGAATTATAATGCTCTGTCTAAGACATTTAGGGGGTGCTAACACTCTGATAACAAGGTAGGGGAGCGCTGGTGTCCTAAAACCCAGAAAATTGTACAAAAACCCAAAAACTCAGTTGAACTTTGGAATTCAGAGTCTATGTGATGTAATAAGGATTCAATCAACATATGAAATCAAACATACGGGGTGACCAAGGTCTAAGAAGAACAAAGGGAAATACAAGGTCTATGAGGAAAACCAAAACTGAAAGTTTCGATTCTTCCCCAGTGGAGTCGCCAATTTCTGTTGTAGGAAAATCTCCCTGCGGACAGGTAGATCTCCTCTTGAGAGCTAGACTCTTAACTCTTAAGACAAAATATGCTTATCATGGACACTTACTTCCTTTTAGATCTAGATAAACTAATGTGTGAGGAGGAAGGAGAAAAGAAGTACCTTTTTACCGGTGTTTGTCCCTGCACAGTCCGAGTTGAGCTCTAAACTTAAACTCCTCGATAAACCCTGTAGACAAACAAAAGTACAAACAACTTCCTACTCTAATGAGATTAGCTCGAAATAAATCTATCTTTTAGAGACAAATTCATGTGAGATCAAACACAGATTTGAAAGAAATAGGCCAAGCATATTATATTAAAGAGAACAACAACAAAGAATACTTACAACCATAGATGTGAGTGTAGCAGCTGCGTCAAGCCCTCCTTGTCTGAACCCTTTCTCAAACAATCCACACACAGAATGTTGATTCTCTAAATGACATCTTCTTCATGAGATCATAAGTTGGATGCTTCACAATACTTTCCATCCTTCTTCACCATGAGAAGGCTTGTTTAAATAGGCTTGGAGAGGCCCAACCACTTGAGATATATTTGGGGTAAGTTGAGGATTTTCCTCCTTCAGTTATGGATCTACCCTAAGATCATGGCTTGACTAAGGATTCGAAACCAACCACCTTCAGATATTGAGGGGAGTTTTCCCTCAATCTTCTCAACAAACCAAATTTCGTCCAGAATAGGTAGCGCTCTCCAAAAAGTACATCAGAGCATTATAGTGCTCCTTGAAAGAAGAGAAGCATGCTTTGGCGCTCCTCATAGTGGCAGCGCTCCCCATAAAGGGAATCAGGGCGTTATAATTCTCCCTGACAATATATGGGGGAGCGCTCTCCTCTAAAACTCATTTTTTAGTGGTTCTTTCAATGGCAAGAAACTTGTACTTCTAGTAGACTGATTCCTCCTATTCAAAACTAGTCTTTGAGGTGTCCTAGGTGTCCCTGTCATGTTGTTGGAGGCATGACATAGGCAAGAAGGTAGTATGATGTTAGCAATACTTATAACACTTTCGGTTAATATGCGACACTTGCGACACTAATGATGACACTTGCGAAGTGAGTAGATTTGAGGTGTAACACCCATGCGGTTGTCTTTTCGCAAGGCATCGAGCTCATGGAGCAGACACTCAACGAATTCCTCAGAAGATACCTCTCCTAGAACCGTTCCTCGAACAGTTCCCATGACACATTGTCGACGACCATGTTCAAATGTGGTAGGAGTGTCTTCCACCATAGAAGAGCGCTCCCCTTCAGTTGAAAGACCACCTTGTGGACCTTCAGGATAGAGGTCGTAATCGTGAAGCGTGAAGCACAATTCCTTGCCCTACAACTGTGCCTCAATGGCACAGTCATCTGCCACACTCATGGACTCGAGAAATAAACTCTCTCGAGTTCTCGGTGGATGATAACGATACTAGGTAGGGCGCGTTGTGGACCCTCAGGGGTACAAGTGCCCTGGCCTCCTTTCAGTACCGATGGTGAATCAAGGCCCTTTCACATTACCTGGAAGAGCCTTCTCAGACCATCATCATCCCTTACAACAAGCGAATCCATCCCAAGGACTTGACCCTCCCCTTGGGGGTTCGACTCCGAGGGTGCAGAAACCTCTGCAGGCATCACACTTCCTTCCATGACACCACGTTGCGAACCTCTGAGGGTCCTCTAAACGATATCACCGAAAGAACTCGTTAAAGTTTTAAGCAACACTAGGTTGATACTCAAATGTTTACTGTAGTGGAAAGCAAGGCGATCCACAGTCGAAGGGTTGAACTGTTAAATTTTTAAATAAAATAAAGTACCAAGGCAAGTGTTTCTCTTCCCTAGGCACCTAAGGGGGAGAAAGTGCCGAATGTGGGTCCTAGCCATTTAATTTGTGAGATGCAAATTAAAAGGTGACTTTATGATTAAAGTGAGGGTGAGTGAAGAGACACAAAATCTCAGCCACCCATCTAATCTAAACTCAGATGTTAGATTAGAAAACCCCTCACCTTCCCTCATGAGGTCGACTTGGGCAAGAGGGCACACCCAGTCTTGGGAAGTTGAAGCATTCTTGTTGAGAGAACAAGAGGAGTTCAAGCATTCTTTTTGAGAGAACAAGAGAGAGTAAGAGAGAGGTCGAGCTGAAGAAAAGAGACAACAGCTGCAATTTCTGGGAGTATTGGCATGCATTCCAAGGCTGTCGAATAACATTTAGTGGCACATAAATTGAGTCTTAGCAGAGTTTTGGCATGAATTTTGAGACAGTCCATACAACATTAATTGTTGGGACAGCCGTACAGTTGTACGGATTTCTGGTTCAGAAATCGAGGAGCAAAGCTACATGAATGTCCAGATAAGTTTGTGTAAATATCTGAAGATGAATATGCTGTAAAAGAATTTCTCAGAAGCTCATAAATAATACAAAGCCCTCTCTCACTGGTTTTCCCCTTGTGGGTTTTTCCAGGGTCGAAGTTAGACCGAATATCTTTGTGTCTATATTTTCTGAGTTTTGCATGTTGCTGATATTTTATTTTTGCGTTGAAAACGATGTTCAGAATCCTCATGTTTCAGTTCTGAAGTTTATTTTCTGTTAAGTTTTTTATATGTTGAAACAGAGTGTTGTAACATATGCTGAAACACAGTGCTGTAACATATGCTGAAACACAGTGCTATAACATATGCTGAAACACAGTGCTGTAACATATGCTAAAACAGTGTTGTAACATATGTTGAAACACAGTGCTGTAATAGATGCTGAAACACAGTGTTGTAACATATGCTGAAACACAGTGTTGTAACATATGCTGAAACATAGTGCTGTAACATATGCTGAAACACAGTGTTGTTATGTATGCTGAAACACCGCTGTGACATATGCTGAAACACCGCTGTGACATATGCTGAAACAATGTTGAAACTGGAGTTTGGCATTTAAATTTGGCTGAAAAATTAGCGAGACTGAAACTGGGTTGGGGTTTTGAAAATTTAACATAAACCTACTATGATACTATATGTAATGTCTCCTTCGTTATGACTACAAGCGAAGCAGAGGTGCCAACTTTTTTTATTCCTTCTGTGTTTCAGGAAAGAAGGCGATGATGACAATAGTTACCTCACCACTGACGACGAACGTAAGCATGCAATCTGGGCAACATGCAACTATGACTCAATGCACTAGCACAGGAGAAGAGAGGCTAAACATGCGTTAAGACAAGGAGAAACAATTACCCGCCCAGAACAACAATACCATGCCTACAAGCCAAGGGACACATCTCCCTCCCGACACAATGACATTGATGAACAACAACTAGAACCTCAAGGCGCACGAACCAAATGCATGAAGGCATTCAACCCATGCACAAAAACAAACTTACAACACTCGAAAAAACTCATATGGAAGGCACCGACTTCGGCCAAGTTATCATTCACCGCTATCCAAATCGGGTGCTCCATGATCCCGTTATCAGGAATCATGCTATCCCCAGGTGATTGACGCATCAATAACCTTGGTGCAACACATCCTATATGGACCAAGGACTCTAGAAAACATCGATGTGCTAGGAGCCGAATACTGACAGGGAGACTATACCCACACCCCACACAAAAAGTTGACGAGACACAAGAGGATGAGTACCAAGGAACACACAAGCCAAGACACGACTTCGTCCATGACCCAACCAATCACCTAGTCTAAACTGGTTAACAATTACAATCTATTTTAACATGTGTTACCATTCTAACAGGGCGCGTCTAAATTACAATTAGTCATTAATGCACCCGTTAAATTAATGTTAATACAATCAATCTAGCATGTCTAGGTAATCAATACTAGAACTATAATTATAAATACAATCTAACCTTAATTGTAAGAATGTCTCAAATGGGCAATCTAGACTTTACTCCCCAATCTAATTTTAGTCATTATTACAACCTAAATGGACAATGCTATAATAATCCAAAATCTCCATCCAACTAGCCATTAACTTAAATAACAATATTAACAATCTTAATGTAGAATGCTACCCATATATGAACAATTAAATATCAACATGTAGTCTAGCTATATTGACCGAACTAACAATGCTAGATCTGTACTATCATTAAGAAGGAAATTCTTAACTATTAACATCGTTGTATAAATTTAACAAGGAAATTAACATAGCAGTTACATAACAATTAATAATACAATAACAAGGCGATCTACATAACTGTTAACCATTTAACTCACTTTGGCATTAAATCAATAAGTAGGAATCTGCTGACCAATCACAGTGTTGTAGAAATTGTTATGGCAATTAATAAGGCAAACAATATAGCATTTAACATTGCAATTAACAAGGAAATTAACTGTAGCAATTGTTCTGGTAAATTCGTGGTCATTCCAGCAAGCTCAGTCAACATTCTAAAGGCAAAAATCGTGGGTGATTACAGCAAGCTCTGACAACATTCTAAAGGAACAAATCGTGGGTAATTACAACAAGCTCCAACAACATTCTAAAGGCAAAAATCGTGGGTAATTACAGCAAGCTACGACAACATTCTAAAGGAAAAAATCATGGGTAATTATAGTAATGCAGTCACGTTTTTAAATAGCAAATCGTTGTGCTACATATCGAAAAAACACAGACTACTCTTTTAATGGAAAATCGAAGTCTTTAAGGCAGTGAACACAGTCACATTTAATTGGAAAATCGCCAGGCAACAAGGCATCAATTAGCAGTAAATTGTTTCTGCAAAACGCAGTCTTCTTCAAGGGCAAAATCACCCCAAAAGTAAAAATGAAATGAAAACCTGAGAGGGGAGAAATTGCCAGGCAACAAAGGTAATCAAAATAGAAATTCTTAAGTGCAAGACGCAGTCTTTTTCAAGGGGACATTCGCCCCAAAGGTAAAAACGAGGTGCAAACCAAAGAGGGATGAATAAACTGAGGTTTCCCTTTTTCACTGCCAGGATGCCAATGCCAACGCATACACAAAAACAAAAACGTTTTTGTCTTTCTTACCAGGGTACCAAATGTAAAACGCAGGGAGAGAATTTAATTGTTTTTACATTGCCAAAATACCAATACAAAAATGAAAACATGAATCAATTCATTTTTCCATAGCCCGAATACCAATACAAAAATGCAGACATGAATCAACTCGTTTTCCATTGCCAGAATACCAATACAAAAATGCAGACATGAATCAACTCATTTTTCCATTGCCAAAATACCAATACAAATGCAAACACCAGTAAGAGAACCACAAGGATCTATTGGGAAAATACATTGAATGATCATAGGGATTCTATCAATCAAGGCACAGAGAAAAACCAACAAGGACGCAAGATAATCCATATGTAGAGGTCTTGGCTAGAAGGCGCAAGTCAAGCAATCAGCCAAGGACAACAACGGAGGTAGACAACTGAGATGAATATCCTTCGCTCATCATCCACGCACAAAAAAATAGGGCGTTGAGATCCATAGGTCTATTAACGCTGAAGCGACGATCGTAGATCAGGCTCCTCGTCGTCTGCTCAGGCAAGGAATGATGAGCTCGGGATGAAAGGCCAACAACCACAATCTTCACAAATCAATACACAACAAGGTGGTCAAGACATGTCGGGAATTGAAGTCCATGGGAATCAATCACTCATCGAGCTAAAGGCTATGGAAAGATTCAGTTACCAACTAGAACGCTAAGGCAATCAATTTCCTTACCCAAATAAACATGTAGATCCAAAGCATAAATCATACTACAATCTACCATGAAAAAAATGAAGAAAGTGTATCGTTGCTTGATCGCCAACTCTGAGTTAATGTCCCGCGCACTCCGTGCAACTCCCGCTTTCCGACCAATGAGACTTTACCGGTACCTCCTAGTCAACACTAGGGGTACTCTTTTTCCCCCTTAGCCCCCTGACTTGTAAAGGGGCCACACACACTATCTAGAGATTCAGCTAGCTCCCAGCTCGCCTCGCAAGGCTGAGCTACCACTCCTCACCGAGTTGGGCATCCCAACTCCCACAAGCTCAGTCAGTCAAGTATATATTTTTGCAGCATAGCGTTACACAAACATAAGAGATATTTCCTCCTTCTCCTCCCTCCATCATATAGAGTTTCGAACTCCTTTACCTTCCCAAAATCCCATTTAAATTAATGTTTAATAAATTAATTCCTAAAAATCCTCCCCATACAAGTGTCACTCATCCCCTTCATTCCTCCATAAATTAATTTCTTTAATTAATTAATTACCCTTATTTCCCTCACCCACCTAGAGTCACTCCTAGAATCGCTCCTAGGTGTCCCCAAATTCCCTTACAGGTTTTAATGACTTTCCCCATTATTAATTTGCTCGTTCAGTTTAAATTAGAAAGTTCTTAAATGCTAGATACCTTACTAAGTTTGACTTTTTTCTGTTTCCCTTGTGTTTCCCTTTTCTTTTTTATGTTTCTCTCTTTCCCTAGTTTCCTAATTATTTTAGATTTCCCTCTTTCCCCTTTTCATTTAGAACTCAATTTGGCAGGTGTAGAAATTAACTTTTTCCCTTTTCTCTTTTTAATTAATAATTTTAAATTATCATAATATTATAAAATAATTAATTCCCCCCCCCATTTTCATGTTGAGCAAGAATTTATTAGGGAATTTTTTTTAAAAATTTCTTATCACGTTATTCGTCCTAAGGCCATCTAGGTTCATTCATTTATCATTAACAGCGTGACGTGCCCTTCAGAACGCACTAGGTGCTCCAAGGGTGCCACTCGCCTCATGTGTTTCCCTTGTGCGACATGCCCTTTAGGATGCATGGTTTACCTAAAACTATCATCTCAAACAGAGATTCAAAATTCACCTCGAGTTTCTAGAAGACCTTGTTCATTGGTTTGGACACTCATTTGAGTTTAAGTACCTCATATAATCCTGAAACTAACGGTTATACCAATAGGTCTAACCACATTGTCAACGATATGTTCTGAATATATGTAATGCATTGTCCCACAAAGTGGGAAGATTACCTACATTTAGTTGATTTTTCATATAATAATGGTTATCAATATTCCCTAAAGATAAGTCCTTTTGAAGTGATGTATGGAAAAAAGTGTCGAAGCTTGGTTAGCTTGGACAACCCATTTGATAGAGTTATTATAAGACTAGATATGCTAAAAGAAATGGAAAAAATTGTTCAGAAAGAAAAATTGAACTTGAAAACTTCACATGATAAACAAAAGAGTTTTGTTTTTTCAATATTGGATATCATGTCTACCTAAAAGTAAAACCTAGAAAGAGTTCATTTGAATTGGGAAAAAGTTCTAAGTTGTCACCAAGGTATTGTGGGCCATTTAAAGTGCTTGTTAGAGTGGGGCTAGTATCCTATCATCTTTAACATAATGTATTTCATGTTTCAATGTTAAATAAATAGTTACATGATGTAAGTGATATTGTTAATTGGAATGTGATCCAGGGGTTAATTTTAGGTGGACCTCTACACATTCTCGAAAAGAAGGAAACTATGTTTTGGAATAGAGTCATCAATGTCCAGAGGAGGCCACTTGGGAAATTGAAGAAGCCATGAGGAAGGCATATACATTATTGTTCCATAGTTGCAATGCTCATATGGGAACAATGAGGGCGATGTTCACTTGAAAGGGGAAGGATGTAATGTCCCTCCATTTATGAATATTTGAATATTTTGATTTTGGTTATTTATGTGGTGAACATTTTTGAGAAAAATACTTATATCATCCTAAACATTGATGATGGGGAATAATTTTCTAGTTATTCTTTTTAATTTATTTTATTTTAATAGACACAAATTGATTAGAGAATCCAATAACAAAAAGAGTAATTCATTATTCCATGGGAGAGTGAAAATAGATAAAAACCACCATAGTAAATATTTTCCATGAGGACAAGTGTAATCCTACTCCCAAAGATGTCAGATGTGAGAGAACAAGCTATCACAAACTTAGGACAAGCAAATTCCTAGGGTTAGCAATGATGCTAAATTGGAGAAAATACCTAGGAAAGCTATTATTCTTCTCAGTAACATAAGTAAAGACAAGTATAGAGGAGGAATAATGTTGTTGAGTACTTGTTATGAGTATTTGAGTTTGATGGTTCTGAGAAAGAGTCAAGCTTTGAATTACCTAGAGAAGGTTATTGAAATTTCCAGGCCCTATGAAATAATGAATTAGGCTAGTGGGTGACATGAGAAAGTGAATTTGGCTTCTATGGTCTAAGGTTGGGAGGAACTGGATTTTCTACTCATTTTATCCCTAGAAATTTGAATTAGGATTATATATGATTTATTTACCAATATTCTCTTCATATATTACAACAATAAAATATTTGTATGTTTTGAAGTTATTATATTTTATCTATAGTAAACAAAATTTGCATTTCATTCTTTCCCTAATTAGTTGTTGGAAGAAAAAGTGGTTCATCAATTTGATAATTATTATTTAGCTCCAAAACCAATAATCTTTTCTCATTTAGAAAGAAACAAAGACAATGCATTCATAGTAGACATATTCTTTTTATTTATTTGTGAAGGATTTTAGTAGATAACTCAATAATTAATTTTATTTGAAATAGATAAAAGAAATTATGTTCAATAAATATATATTATATCTACATATATAAATATAAATACTAAAAGTCATACTCGGACCTAAAAAGATATATAAATTATTCACAAAGTATTAGGGATATCTAGATAGAAACCTCGGTTATGTTTGAAAGAATCTGATGTATAAGTTCCAAAGAAATATTGTAAAGAACCAATAACATTAAAATAGTAAAATTACCAGTACTATATTGGTAGGACAAAATGGTAAGAGGTTTAATATGTATAATAAAGGAATAAAAATATTTATAACTAGTATTTGTTGCTATAACAACCTTAGGGTTTTGTTTTTAAACCAAAATATTAGAACCAAATTATTTAAATAAACCCAACATAAATGAAACAACATCAAAGTCATGTATTAAATTTCCTTTGCGACCTATGAGGATGAGTGTTTAACCACAGAGTGGAAATCAACCAGAAAACGCTGGTAAATTAAACTACCATAGTTATTAGGGTATAACTGAAGAGCTCGGGCCATCGAGGTCAAAGTAAGATTAATGAGATAACACCAATGTATCAATACATTTCATACCATGGAATAGTCTTACAGAAACTGTACATGAGTTGAAGGTGAGTAAATAATTTTACATAACCTAATTATTCGAGTGCAGACGCCCAGAATATTGAATGATATTCTCCCAATGTAACCATCTGCTATGCAGAGTTGATTAGCTGGGAAAGAACTCTTATTTTATTTTTTTATCCTTGTACAAAACCAAACCATAAATTGATATGGCGAAATATGTGAAATACCTAATGTATAGATCAGATAAACGAACCCATATTCATTGAATTACATGTTTACCTTTAGTTGAAAAGGGTTGAACTCGTCGTCTGTAATTACTTTACCAGGCACAAACCGGCATAATCCTATAGCGTAATCACATAAATGTTATTAATAGTTAACATCAAGAGATATTACATACATAAAAGAAATATTAACTGTGTTGAGCTCTGAAAGATGGGTTCTCTATCTATATATAGCTTGGAATAGTAGTATTGCATAGTTAAACCTATTTCTTACCTGAGTACCAAGTGTTTAATAATCTTTGTTTAGTAGCTCCGAAGTGTTACAGAGGTCGACGAACTGTAGGTAAAGAGAAACATAGGCGTTAAACTTCTTTTAAATGAGTAAAAAAATGAAAGTTACAATTTCCTTCGCCGTTTGTCAGGCTTTGAGATGATCTGTAAAAATGACAAACGCATTTAGAAATCAAGAGTGTGAAGTTAAAAATGTAAACTAATTTATTATGTCAAATATTTTTTCTTTGAGAAAGGAACAATTACAATAACAAATGTAGAATTATAATCCTGAAAATACTTGTTACCTTTATAAGATAATCAAGGTTAATCTTCTGGTGGAATATTTAGTGTTGATCTGCACCTAAAATCTAACAATTCTGTACATAAACTTTATATATTTTAAACTCCATAAAAAATGATAAGTTGTTGTTTCTCTGCATGAAACAAAGGATAACAAGAGGCTTAAGGCAAGGCTGCCCATTGTCACCCTTACTATTTATGGTGGTTATGGAAGGTATAAGTTTATTATTAAAGGAGAGTGAAAGAGAAGGGAAGCTGGTGGTTCTAAATGTTTATAGAACTATCAAAATCCTCCATATTTTATTGGTTGATGATGTTATTATTATGACAAATTCTGCATTGCAGGAATGGTGGGAGATC
>SNQJ01S0071840.1:97226-110261 GCA_010110895.2 Picea sitchensis | reverse complement strand
CTACATTGATATAACATTTGAAGAAAAAAGATTATAATTACGTTATTACTGATTCACCCCCCCCTCTCAGTAATCCAACAAAAGTAGGAGGTATAAATATAGCCTCAAAGGAAAGAGGAGGAGAAGGAGAAGCATAAAAGCTCCCCACAAAAATATCTCTTTAAAAGGTAGATAGTCAAATATAAGAGGGAGATATTACTACGAGTGCTTATTCAATTCTCAATCAAATATTAAGGTCATGTAGGATGATTGGGAACTACCATACTCCTAGTAATAATTTGAGAAAGAGCAATATTAGGTATGGTGAAAGCAGAAGCTATGTCAACTATAATCGGATATGGAGTGATAGTTGAATGTATAGCTAAACTATTTGAGGATCATAGTGGTTATGGGTTAGAAGAGAAATAAGTACTAGTAATCACTTGCATTTGTGTCGTCGCATTGAAATTTTGGAGAGAAACTTCCTCTAGTAAATTGAATATGTATGGACCCCCAAAAGGACAACTCTTAACTAGAATCAAGTGACATGTTATCACAGGATTCATACTTTTGTAAATCCCAACACAAGTCCCCCAAATCTTCGTCACTATGGAAAATCCCACCACTATCACCTTAGTAATAAATTCCCTTGTTTTAGTGATGGAGGAAGTCCACCAAAGGGGAGGCTTCCCTGGTGATCTCAAGGTATCAAAGTAGCAAGTAAAGTAGCCAATTCTACCACCCCCTCTCTTGATCACCTAAATAAAGGTCTAAGTCAAGGAAAACTAAGAGGTACAAATATGTTTGAGTACCTTCCCATAACAAGAACAATTTATATCATATATGTGATGATTTCCAAGTACAAACATGCATTTAATACCTCATAAAACACTAGACAAATGAAAATTGCAATGGCTGGTACAAATTTGTAGTGGTACAACAATCTTATAACAACAATGTAAATTTTAACATCAATAATAATAAGAGTTTAGAATCTCAACATTTGACCAAGAAAATTAAGCATATATCACATAGAACATTATTAAATTTCTTAAGAGAAATGTTGAGCAAGTTAGGCCACCTTTTCAAGAATGTATGTGGAAAATAAGAGTGTATTAAGATGGATTTAGCAAACGTGTGCAAAAACAACAAGTTCAGTAGAGAGTTAGTGAGAGTTAGTGTTATCAAAATTAGTAGAAATCTTGAGAGAATTGAAAGAGAGTGTTTTTTGATCAATTTCACAAATAGAGAGATATAAGATGAGTTCCTTTGAAGGCTATGGATTCTTTATAACAACAATATTCCTTTGAAGGCTATGGATTTTATAACAACAATACAAAAATGATTTAAGATTTAACAAGTAGAAACCAATAGGCGGGGCTTAAACTCTAAAGTGCTTGTTGGACACACTAACTAATAATCAGCAATGGGGCTGTGTGGCTCTTTTTACCAAAACTTCCTCTTACATAAAACACATTAGTACGAAATCACCTGTTTAACTCATTACTCATTGTTGCCATTTATAACTAGTTAAATGTGAACACATATCCGCAACATATATCAACAATATATCATCAACAAATCATCACCTACAAGGAACACAAAGAACACAAGATGTATGTAATTTTTATTTTTATTTACTTTGGACTACAATCCTTGGTTTTTCTAGCAACAAAATGAATAGAGTGAACTCAAGAGCACTGCATCTATAATGCAAGACTCAACTTACACACCAAGACTAACTGATATGAGGAAACAATCCCCAACATATATCAATATGTCAATAGGTACACTACTTGCTCCAGAGTCCAAAGACGCTGCATATGTATCGCTTCCCCTATCAAAGAGTACATCTCTGCATGTACCCAACTATTTTGTAATATTACAAACTGTAAAATACTCTATGGGAAAAATAGTTTCTTTTCATCACACACTCGTATCTTCTGCAACCTTCAATCACATTCTCTCTTCTCTGGCTCTCACTATCCAATCTAACCCATAACCAATCACAACACATCCAAGTTTCCAACAACTTAATCATGCTCTCAACAATACAATATGAATGTTACCTAATCATGTATAAGCAATCAACATACTATATATAAATCATATCCAAGATTTCAAATCATTAGAGTGTTTCTCACTCAATCAACCAACACAAATCACATCATTACATCCATACCAAGAATGCCTTGAGAATTCACCCACAACAAGAAAGAGTATCCATCAAGACAACTATGTGGACCATACCTTTGAACCAATGGATAGATATGATGTATCCGAAAGACCGACCTTCCCTTGAGCTTGATCTCAATATAAAAATCTAGAACCTAATAATGCACTCCCTAATACACTGCCATACTCATGTACCGCATCGCTATCTCTAATAATACACTGTTTACAACTCCACATATAACTCACATGTATTCACCCCACACATTGTTTCACCTAATGATCTCGCCATGTAAATTAGGGTTTCAACTTCCAAAACTTTCACATTGCCAAGAGACCTCAGACTTACAAAAATTTTGATGTGTCCATGAGATCCTCGAGTCAATCTCTCTTAGAATAGATCTTCAAGATATGCCCAAGAATCATAAGAGATGTATTGAATAATAAGATACAAAATGCATAAGATAATTCCCTTATTTATACTTTCCAAGTAGCTCCTTCTTGGGGTTATATTCTAGGTCATGTAACCCACTTCTAAGTCAATAATTAACCCATTTCTAGGTTACTTAACCTTAATACTTAGGTCACTTAACCCATTTTCCTCATTTAGGCTAACCAGTGTCCATAAATAGAAACTTATCCATTTCTTTATCATTAAATATTCCTCCTCGACTTTGTCACCTCACTCTTTTAACATTTAAATAATAATTTGTTCTTTTCAAGCATTTTGAATTCTTTGACCTCTTGGGGCTTCAAGCCAAAATATGGGGGTCCTTCATCTTCAGCATGGGCCATAACTCTCAAACCATGAGGAGTTATGTGACATTCACACACCACCTGGAAATAGAATGATAACTATCCATCTAGGATAGTTTCATTAACAACTTTACCTGATCTTCATATTATTATTCCACATATAATCATGGGTTCCTCTAACCATACTTCAAGGACAACTCAACCACAAAGTAAGCCTTTCCCATGAGGGCTTTCTATCCATAAGGGGACCAGTTTGGAGCTAATCCATTTGTACACCTTATCAACCATGATAATACATTAATGATTCATATTTGCATCATATATCAATCGATCCATCTTCATCAACATGTTTCAATGACAAATCATTTATTCATCTTCATATATGCATCATGTAACAATGACATCTCTTTGATACATCAATATACTAACTGGCGATAAGATATGTATACATTCAATCATCCTTGGTGTCAACCACCCTTGACATCAATCAATCGATCATCCTTTGGCATCAATAAAACAATTGACATCAATACCTTGACAACAATTAACTAAACCTTTGGCATCAATGGAAACCAGATCCAAACAATCTCCCTTACATTGATGGTTATACCAACATTGATGTCAACTCAATCATTGATGTCAACATGTAGACAAGGTATAGTCATATATCAATGTGACTATCTCTCAACATTAATAATCATCAATCACGCTAATGTGATTATCTCTCCCCTTGACATCAATGGAAAAGGGTCATTCCTCCCTTTGGGATGCCCCCTTGACTATATCTCCCTATTTGAATGCCTTTGATATTCCTCCTAATAATATCTCCCCTTGAACAAGGGATCTCACTGATGTAATGTTGAAGATAAAGCATCATTCATGCCTCCCTCGTGACCAACGCCTCCCTAGAATTACACCATTATGCCTTTGTGTTTTTTCTTCAATTATAGGGCTCTTTCCTATAATCATGGAAGAATAATGACTCCTGGCACTTTTCACCCATCTTATCCGTGAGAATATGAATACATGCTACCACCTGCACATGCTTCTCGCTACAAATGCTACCACCAACTACATCATAGAAAATCACACTTTATATGGACGCATCGACCCCACCATGTACTGCAAAACTCATTGTGGTCATACCATGAAACAAAATATATGTCAACAAAATCATGAATAGAACGTCAACTAAGTACATCATGTACCAAATTGTGGCTCCACCATGCACAACATCTATCAACCATGTACATCAACAACACATACACGTGCCATAAGATATCATCAATGGAGTGTATCAACTCATATGCTCCTACCAACATGCCAACCATGCATGCACCAATATGCTAGCCACGTGAATCTACCAATATGTTAACCATGTACATCTACCAACATGCCAAACAAGTGTCATATGTCTCCATAATGAACCAAGTATCACAATCATGTATCTCAATCAATCAAGTGTCTCAAATATATCATCCAATACATCATGTACCAAAGTATGTATAATCAAGTAATACCAATGGTAAAAATTTCTAGCTGGCACTAACATCAAAACATATACCATCTATGAGTGTACCCAAACATGAACATCACCACTTGTACCAAAGTAAGTACAATGAAAACCATGCAACCAATGCATGTATTCTCCAAATCCATAAAACATAATTCCAACTCATATAGGTGCTCCTACCAATGTGCTAGAAGTAAACAAATACATCAACTATAGATCAAGCTATGAATCATCAATGATCTACAACATTATCACCTAATTAACTCACCAACCACATGTCCCACTATGTATATACAAATTCATAACTAAGACTGTAATAAAATATAAGTTTCCCAATAATACATCATAAGATACCAAATGAAACCTCAGCCATGTATCATCCATACACCTATAGATTCCGCCTCAATCCTCCATTTACTAGATAAAATACTAAGCATCCAACAATGTATGTACTAGTAGTGTGCTTCAATATATTAATGATATCTCTAGGTATCATCATCATGATATATATCATATAACCAAGGTACCATAACCTCACTATCATAACTAGCATTGTTACTCAACATAAAATGCATCAACCATTCTCATGGGTTAGTGCCATGCATGAAATATAGCCTTTCATTTTATATCATCACATTACATAATCCAATATGAAACCTCATCAAAACAATGTCACAACCTACAAATAAATCCAAACCCCGTGATGATTGTGAGTTATACCCATCAAGACGGGCTGCAACCTTGCTGTGCATATCCTTTTCCCATACTTTACCATATATAATGCAGGCGTTTCCCACACGCATAACTTCAGAAGGTAATGCCACCTATTCAAGGTCAAAAGATGTATGGATTGTCATCATTGTCACCATGTATGTTTCTTTAGATGTCCCACTGAGCTTCCTTAAGATTTTATTCTTCTCCGGTTGTCTAATCTTATTTACCCACTTCGGCGGTGTCCATATGCTTCTCGAACTTGAGCTATGAGCTTCTATCTTTTCAAATATGTCTCCTTCCTTATCATTCCTTCTTCTAGTCATGCTATATGAAGTCCCCATGATGGAATTTCTTCTTGTGTTCAAAAAATCCTGGGATTTGTGACCAAATACACTAGGCATCCTTGCTGTCAGGATGTTGAACAACAATGTGTCCTTTAATTTGATTACATCTCCAACCACCCCAAGCGTGGGAAATCATTATCCCTCCTTCTTGCATAATATCCTCTATCACCCTATAATTTATAGGATCAACTGCAGGATCAAATACATTCTTTAGTGTTTTCGCTGTCAAATGATTTTCATTCGCAAATAATCTGGAGCAGTTAGTTAAAAAGAAAGCAGCAGTGCAAGAAAAAAAGAAAAGAAAAAGAAAAAGAAAAGAAAAAG
This sequence comes from Picea sitchensis, assembly GCA_010110895.2. Classification (NCBI taxonomy): domain Eukaryota; kingdom Viridiplantae; phylum Streptophyta; class Pinopsida; order Pinales; family Pinaceae; genus Picea; species Picea sitchensis. Next base: position 104,459 of record SNQJ01S0071840.1, on the reverse strand, counting down.
AAAAGAAGGTATAAAAGAAAATTCAATAGAGCCCCATGTATTATCAGCTAATTGGTCCATACCTTCAAGCATGGCCAAGTTCTTTAAATTGATGTTTGTAGGAATATTAATAAGCTAAATTTTAAACCCAGCGAATATTAGCCAAGTGATCTAGTTTAGTTAGTGAATAACCGCTAACCCAACAACTTTGGTCGATAGCCCCGTGATGGAAAAAGTTATTAACCCAACAGCTTTAACTGGGCTAATCATTATAGGAAATTAGGTTAGAACATAGGGTAGTTTTCTATTTTCATCAGTAAACCAAACTGACGTCGTCGTTGGACCATGTCTTGGATTCTTAAAAGGTTGGTTGTCTAACCCCTGCGATATAAACATGTAAAGTTTTGAAAACCTATGATATGTACCCCTATCCCAAGTTCTATGGGTGAAGGTGTTTTATGCCTCTATTTGGTGCAACTGGGCCATGTACCAAAGGCTCGCATGATCATGCCCGGGATCTACTAAGGGGATGTTCTGGACCCCCAACCATTCTACCTTTAGTGGTAGTCCAGACCGAGATAATGTATGCGCATCCCGGACGTTTCCAAGTTTTTCAAAGACTTAGATCTACAGCTTGTATTGACTCCTGGAACTCCCATCCGCTCTCGCCTTTAATGGAGGGGGTCCGGAATGTAAGCTAAAGATCTAATGCATCTACTTGAAAGGAAAGCGCCGCGTAAATTCTAATGCACCGCGTATTTCTTCAACCCTCGACCGGGATCTAATCTTTTAACGATGGGGAGTCCAATGGAATTTTACCTGAAGGCTCCCCATTCATACATGTATGTAATCTACCGGTCTTGAATCCCAATCACTCTTATCACTGACATACTCACCTCGCGGACATCACCATCCAATCTTCCATAAGATTCACACCTCCGTAACTCCATATCATTCTCCTCGCTCAATCTGGGTGCAGGAAACCTTTTCACCATGGTTTTTCCTCAATCGATAACTACCACGCTACCTATCCATGCTCCCACCGTTATAACCTTCCATCTTTATGTTCTAAATGACCCAAGCACATGAATTAATAACTTATTCGTTAACCACCGAATTGCCCACGCTCAACGGATACCCATTTACTCAAAACCACCCTTACCACCTCATTCTTTCACCATTTACCCACTCATCGCATCCGAGAATTTACCCCGTTTTCTTCACCATTATAAATAATACTTCATCTATAGTCATCCTCTAATTTTTGTTTTATTTGCAGGTATTGTTTTAGTAATGGCGCCAAAGTCAAAGTGAATAGAAGGTGAGGAGAATCTATTTCTCCTGCCTCCAGTCGACCTAGACAGGATCCCATTGGCCGACAAACATCACCTAATCACAGACACAAGATGCGAATTCAACTTCATGGACTTGCAGTCATGGATCAAATAAGCTTTCCTTGACCAGAGCGATGAAATCAAACTCTGGGAGTCCAACCTACCCCTATCTCTCTTCCCCCATCCATCAACACCTGTAATGGTCCCTCAAGTGCCAAGCCTACTATATCCCTGAGTAAAGAGCCATTATGTCCTCATCCGGGGAAATTATTTTCCTCATCAAACCATAAACCATCGACCAAATGATGGTAAATATCCCGAAATAACTTTTACCTTTAACCTTGAGATCATCACAGCTATGTACCTGTCGTCGCTTCCTTACAAAGAGATCGATTTTGAGCTTTTTCTTCCAATAACTACCCCCACTCACAAACCCTTCTTATCCTTCTTCCATGTTCTCAACAAAAGGGAACCAGGTTATCACGTCCTTATGTGCCTTGTTGGGTTATTATTTAGTTCAATGGGTAGATGAACCCATTTTGGGATTTCGGCTCTATTTTCTCCATTGATGAGAAACCCACTACACAATTCAACTTCAACAAGTTCCTGGCGAACAACATTCACAAGCAATTCATCAATTTCACCACAGGAGGCATGTTCTGGTATTCTTCAATACCTGCATACACCGTCATTTCTTCCAAGGACAAATTTTTCTATGTAGAAGATGGATGAAGATGATAAACCCCTAATCACATGGACTTCGCCGACATAACTCCATAGGAATTCAAATAGCAGCTCATCGATTAGTCTTACTCACCCGTTGGTGAGTATGCTCAACAAGATACCAACCTAGAATTAATGATGAAGTCGAGGATCCTACATCCTTTAGACCATACAAGATTCCAGATTTGCAATTGTAATTAAATCACACCAGATCGAGTCTATGGGTGGAATTCATTCCATACAAACTACCTCAAATAATTTTACCTGTCAATGTTTTCTCTTGAATACATAAGGAAGATGATAAAATTAGACGACATACATTTAGTGTCTTCGAAGAAGAAGCAACAACTCATAATCAAAGGGCAGATTGTCTCTTTCATTTGCAACAATTGTGGCGCTGGGGAGGAAGCAGACAAATCGCTAAAGGAAATGAAATTTTGTTAGTTTCACATGGCACCATGATCCGCACATTATTCGGTGATGAGGATAAAAATAAGAATATCTCAGATGTTCAGACATATCTAGGCCCGGTAGAAAAATTTGAAACCACAATGTATCGGGGAGAGAAATGCCTTTGGTTGAGATTGCATCAACAGATCTCCCACACCGGGGATCACGAAACCACACCACAAGCTCCAAAGGAGAAAAGGTCTAGGTAGGATTTGTCACCTCCTTTCACTGAAGTGTCATTAGAAGAATTTTGTCTGCATACCAAGAGGCCAAAAGTCAGTCCGGCTCCTAACCCGACTGGAGAAAAGGCGATTTCATCCACTATAATGATGGAGGTTGATTGGTCGCTCCATAGTACAAGTAGATCATATAACTCACATACCAAATAAGCTTCCATGATATTCTACCAATCAACCAGCTGTGTGCAAGATGTGACCAAAGTTGATTATCTTTGAGAAATACGATTTGGTCAAGAAAAATAATCAAACTCTAAATAGTAGCACATAATACCAGCTGGAAGTGCATATCGAATGCGACAACACAAGATACTCATCGACATTCTATTAATCGAAGGGAAGAATGCACATGGAATTTCTCCAAGCATAAGTTCCAAACCCAAAGGTAATCACCACTACAAAAGGGCAACTTTGGAATTCTAGGACTAAGGATCGCAGATTCATTTATCAAATGGATTCAGACAGAAAAAACTGGAGAAATGGTTTTCTCCTTGTTGGCACATGCTTCCACTACTTCCTCTAAGTTACAAGTGTCTCTGAATAACATACAGATGCAGTTGAAGTTGAAGAAAATATCATCCTTTTCCAAGGATAATATGATCACACAAAGGAGGAACCGGGTGCTCAAGATTGTGTATGATCCCTCTAATGTGAAAGAAGTTGAGGAGATGATCAAGAATAAAAATTCTGATATAACGTCTTTGAGGGAAAACAATTGAAGTTTCCACCAAAAGTAGACTCACAAGCAAAGGAAATAGCAGAGATGTATGGGAGAAAAAAAGATTAAAATGCTTGGGTTGATCATGGAGCATAATGCACAGCTTAAGGAAATGGAAGTCGAAATGGAGAAACTAGTGAAAGAGAAAGAACAATCAAAACCCATGGAAGTTATTCCATTGAGTGTATTTCCACACTTAGGGGTGGTCACAACGTCACTTGCAGAAGTTCCATCGACAAATCCACCGACGTCTCTGGAAAAGACTGTTCAATTGGCTAAGTCTATGGAAGAAATGAAACTGCAGGAGACAGAGATTAGTGTGCTCAAAAAGGAGATTTGAGAACCCTTCGTGAACTCAAGCCATTATACTAAAACTACTTACCCAAGGAAAAAAAAGTGTCGCACTAGCTCAAACACAAGAGTTACAACAAAATGTATAAACAAGTAAGGTGCAAAAACTCTGGTCGAAGTCAAAGAAAGTGTCTGGACAGACATCACCAAGTCTAAGAATGAAATATGGCCAATGATACAGATTATGTTTGAACGAAATGAATTAGTGCAGAGAAGTAAACAAGCCCTCGAGAAGATTATATCAGAACTGGGAGAGATTCCCACACAAGCTAATGAAATCATCAAATTCCTGAATTCTAAAACCAGAGAGGAGCTAGAAGAGCTGAAAATTGAGGATAGAACGGAGACCATCCTTGAGGTCAAGAGAGTCTTGACCAAGAGAGGATTGATGCTACAGCTGGAAGAAAAGGTTCAGGCTATGGACCTAGGGGTACAAAGGTTTTTTAGCAAGATCGAGGCTCTACAGAAGAAAGGTATCCCTTGTTTGAAGGTGATAAATGACAAATTGATGACGCTCCCCGATTACAAAAAGAGACTAGCTAATGTGGCTAAGGATAGTTTGAAGTTTTCAGGAATTCAAGGTAGTATCACGGGCAAGGTATTCCTAGATGCACTACATCTGGACATCAGCATACAGCATGAGATCTGGTACATCTTCATCACCAAGCCTACTTTTTCCAAGTACACAGAGATGGATGAAGTCTACCAAATATTACTCAAAGTCAGCGTCCCCAGTCATCTTCGATGGGAAGAGATTTGTGACCTGATCGAGTAGTCGATGAGTTGTCCCAGCCCAGTCAGCTATCCAGTTAGACAAGGTCGTGCAAAGGCCTCACCAACGGTTCACCCAGAAAATAGCATGAAGTTTCAACACATCATCAAACAGTTTCCTAGATTATTGTAATTTGTTAAGTTAGTTAAGCTAAAAATAGATTTACCACGTCCTGATCTTTAATGACAGGATCGTTTGTAATTTTGGGTTATAACTACTTCACTTTTCGAAGTATTGGGGGTTGATCTTAACACCCTGTGATTTATCAAACTGTAATATTTTTCAAAGATCTTCCATTAATACAAAGAGGAATCTTCACAGGATTCTTGTACTCATTGGTGATGTTTTTCCTTTCTGAGTTAAATGTTATTCTTGCTTAGTTATCATACTGTTTTCTAAATCTAATCTTTGAAAGTAACGAATGTTGCAGGATTTATCTTTGTATACCTTGTTTATGACTTTAAAAGATTTTAGTGTTCCATCTTCTGATTTTACGATAAAGAAATTCTTAACTGCTTCTTTGTTGTAATTGGCATTCTCTCTTTTTCCGCCATTCCTCATTTATGCTGCTAAAAGAATCCAGCGATTAAATTATCTTGCCCTGTGAAAAGTTTCTTTGTTTTCTGGTTTAGATTTTATCTCATGATACAGACCCCATAGCCCAATGGATGTGTAAAGCTCTCTCATCCAACCCAACGAAAACTACAACAAACAAAACCAAAATATTTTATTTACCTAGCCTAATATTTTAAATTTGAAACATATCTAAATCATACAGAAAGATCCCTCTCTGAAGCTGGTAGGGCTAGATCCTAGCTTCTAAGTGGTTGGATAAAGTTACCTCCTGTAGATTTCTTCTTTTCTAACAACCTCTAGGAAATTTACAGAGTGTTAACAAGATCTACATTCCAAAGCTTTGTGACCATATTCATTACATGAATAACATTGACCATGAAAAATACTTTCATACCTTTGATTTGGTGTCCATCTACTTTGAGGTGTAAATATGGCTTCTTGATGTCTTCCTTGCTTTGTTCTTTTGAAAATTTTCTTCCCTTGTGTAGGTGGTTGACTTGCAGCATTATCTTCATCCTTTGAGAGTGAGAGATTTCCCTCATGCTTCTTTGAGGTGCTCGCTTCAGCATGTGTAGCTTCTCCCTTGTATCCAAGACTTGATTTGTCATTTGGTGATATTTGACTTTCCAAGATCTCATTCAATATTTGTGAGCTATTCAATAATTTGTTTGACTTCTCTACTTTCTTTCTAAGATCAACAACTTCAGCTTCTAACTTATGACATGACTCTTCCTTTTCATTTATTTGATTCTTCAATAGTTCCTCTACCCTTTTGTCTTCTTCAATTTGGGTATTGAGATGAACAATAGTTTCAAAACTTTTGTTAATCTCATCATCTACCTTCTTATCTTATTTTTCATTCTTTAGTCTTGTGATCTCTTCTTCCTTTTCATCTAATTGAATCTTATTACTCTCTTCTTGTTCCTTGAGCATTTCCTTTAACTTCAAGATGTGCCTTTGACTCTTTTTAAGAAACATCTTAGTGTTATCCGAAAGATAGCTATAGTCTATATAGTAGTGGTCATTTCTATATTCATATATACCCTCTCCAACTTTCTCTTTAAGCTCCAATAGTTTTTCTTCTACTTCTTCCATGGGATAAAAATCATCAAACTCTACACAAACTATTTCTAGATTTTCTTCTTCACTTGTAGAGAAAAATTCAACATCATCACATTTTGAATTATTACAATCAAGGGTTTGTGAAGATTCTTTACCTTCATTTGAAATGTCTTCAAGATCTTCCTCTTTGCCAACATCATCACATGATTCTTTGCCTTCATTTGAATTGTATTCAAGATCTTCTTCCTTGCCAACATCATCACATTTAAAAATAATGAAATCAATAGTTTTGGGAGATTCTTTACCTTTAATGATCTTGATGGAGTGGTATTCAATATTTTCCTTCTTTCTTTGGTATGTCTCCTCTATCTTTAGCTATAGATCCTTAGCGGAAGTGCATTGTCCCATGTTCTCTTTGATAGGGCTTGAGAGTCCACTAAGAATGGTCTTGAGAGCCAATGCATCATTCTTCTTTCCTTCTCTTTGAGCTGCAAACTTTGACTTGTTCTTTAATGAAACTGATCCACCAATGGCTTCCTTCCAAATACCCACTCCCATCTCTTTGAAATGCAATCTCATTTCTATTCTCCAAGTAGAATAATTTTCCTCATAAAGGATTGGAACTTCATCTTCCATTTGTGTGTCTATGGATCTCCTCCAAGCTTGTTAAGGCTTATAGTGAAGTCCTTCTCTGATTCCAATTGTTGGACACACCGACTACACTGAGAGGGGGGGTGAACAGTGTAGGGCTCTTTTTCCCAAAATTCCCTCTTACACAAAACTCATTAATAAGAAATCACCATTAACTCATTACTCATTGTTTTCATTTATAACCAGTTAAATGAGAACACATATCAGCAACATATATCAACAATATATCATCAAAAAATCATCACCACAAGGAACACAAAGAACACAAGATGTATGTACAATTTTATTTTTATTACAGACTACAATCCTTGGGTTTTTCAGCAACAACGGAATAGAGTACAACTCTACAAGAGCATCAACTCTATAATTCAAGACTCAGCT